>CM031954.1:7018464-7068464 GCA_018749465.1 Paracanthobrama guichenoti
CTTGAGTTCTTGGCAATCTCGGTCTCTATCCATCTTGCAACCTGTGGAGTGGCTGTTTGTGGTCCCGGTGGTGAGGCTAAGGGTTAAAACTTGGCTTGAATGACTAGGATGCCCCACTCACTCTCCCCATTGGGAAGGAAATAAATTCATTTAGTGAGCATCGGCTGCGGCTCTAAGGCTGGCGGAGGGTGGAGGAATAGTGGTTGGGGGTGGATAATACCATTTAGCTCATCGCAGAAATCATTTACCGGAGCAATTTGATGACAAGATCGAGGGATGTTTTTAGTGTGGCATGGTCTCAGTCATATTGATGGAGATCTTTCTCTCTCCTCCTTCTATTCTCTCTCACTCTCACTCTTCTCGTTTCTGTCGTCCACATTTATAAGCTATCGAGGTCTCATTCTACAGAACGATGTGGAAAGGGCACTGATTAAATAAAAGCTGCCGCAGTGGAGGGCTGTATTAAATATCAATTTCTGATTTAAGTTTATCAAAAACAAAACCACATAGCAAGTGATTTTTCTCCGCTCCACGGCCCCGCATAGTTCTCTGCTCAGCTCAGACGACCACGCTTTGTTTTGGGTTCCCCTATATAAAGCCTGTATGTATTTCCTGTGTGGCTTGACACTTTCATAACAGTGATGGGCATTCTCAGGATTTGTGTAATTCAGATTTCTGTAGTGTTATTAAATGTGTGATAAGACACAGAGCGGTCAGATCTCTGATGTTACAGTGCAGCATGGGAACTGTCCGTGGTGCTGAACTCGTTTCAGCACTGCTGCAATGTACAGTAGAGTTGAGCAAAAATCGGAATTTAAAAATGGGCTAATAATATTTTTTATATATAATGTTGTTTGTCTGTTTAAACTTTTGTATCTTTTATTTTGCCACTTTCCTTTTGTAATTTTACACAAAAAAGACATGCATATATACAGTCAAACCAAAATTTTCTCAGACACCTTCAACATTTTCTCACTTTATCACAGTTTATCCGCTATAGTTTAGAAAAGGGTAAATATGACAAGAACTCAGAGTTAAACTGTCATTGATAATGTCAGATAACTTTGATAGAAAGGTATGTATGGATTACAATCAACCAAACAGATTTCAGCTGTTGAATTTAAGTACACAATTAGATAATACCAATTTAGATCAACCAATGAAGGCTTAATTTTGTTCAGTCTGTGGTGTCAAAGGTCGCATTAGCAATTAAAGAAAAAACACTTAAGGAAAACATGGTCAGGTCAAAGTGTCTGAATCATTTTGGTCCCAAATTTTTATCAATTGTACTGGTACTTCCACTGTATGATGAATTGTTGGGTATTATATGTCACAGTTTACTTTATTTTGCTATCCTCACTTACATAAATGAACTATAGTGTCCTTATATCATAATCAGTGTCTGAATAATTTTTGGTTTGACTGTGTATAGAAATTTAAACCATTACTTTGACTAACTTTCCTGTTTAAAATATTCCATTCATTATATGCTCATTAAAGATTTTTACATTTTATATATATATATATATATATATATATATATATATATATATATATATATATATATGTGTATATATATATATATATAGTGTGTGGGTATTAAAATTAGTGCTGGGGAAAATTTATTGTGATTAATCACATCCAAAATAACATGCATATATTTAAGAAATATTTGTATGTATATACTGTATATATAATTCATCTTATATATAAATATATATGTTTTCATAAAGATATAACATAGTTTTCTTAAATATATACATGCATGTGTGTATATTTATATATGCATAATAATTATACACAGAACACACACATGTATTATGTAAACACAAACTTTTATTTTGGATGCGATTAATCACAGTCAATTTTTCCCCAGCACTAAATATATCCATCCATCTGGCCTTATATCTTCAAACTTCAAGGATTTTTATTTTATACTTTTACAAACAAGGCTTTATCATGGCAACATTCAAAGTTTGTCTTTACAAACTTTCCTTTTCAAGTTAAATA
This sequence comes from Paracanthobrama guichenoti, assembly GCA_018749465.1. Taxonomy (NCBI): domain Eukaryota; kingdom Metazoa; phylum Chordata; class Actinopteri; order Cypriniformes; family Gobionidae; genus Paracanthobrama; species Paracanthobrama guichenoti. The sequence continues at coordinate 7,020,475 of CM031954.1, forward strand.
TAAGACTTGGCTGTTACTGTATGATTTTTCTTCCATTTTTTAAAATTGAAATTAGAATCCTGCATCCTGTTAGCAGGAATTCCATTAGAATTTAAAAGGCTTCTCAATTGACTCGAGCTCCAGAGTTCTGAGGAACTCTTTCAACTGACTTCAGACATTTCACCACAACTTTTCTCTCTCATCTGTCTCTCTCATCTCTCTGTAACCTCACATCATGTAGTGGTCACTCTCTGACCGCTGCGATGACGGACAGTCCCAAAGGTTCCGTTTTACAGCACATCCACTCGGCGTCTGTGGTGGAGTACGGTACAAGCTCAGGTCATCACTCAAGCTCTCTGTGACCGCAGGCGGATCTAATGGGAGCTAATCGGGCGTCAGCTCTCTTAGGTCATTTTCGCTTAACCTTCTATAATAAAAAAAACAAAAACATAATGCACATAGAAATAAGAAAACAGGGGTCAGGCGGGTTTAGAGACCCAACACCTTCAGCACAGGTGTAAGATGGAGAAAACAAAGCACATCATGTTGTTTGCAGGTGCAAGAGCTGGAAAAAACACATCGAAAAAATGTGAGGCTGGATTACTGACTGTTTCATCCGCCTCATAGCCCACCAGATGCAAAGGAAGCCGCTCTCTATCCTTCATCTTATCTTTGGAAAATGTGGCTTACTCGTCCATTTAGCTCGCTGAATATTTCATAGCGCGGAGTCAACACACACGGCAATAATAAGGTGATTTCAAGCGAAAGCCATTTCCGGCAGACTTTATGGGTGTGCGAGCACCTCAGCCGAATCCCCCCACCTTGCTTTCTGCCCAGACCCCAAGATGGAGCGTAGGCCACCCCTCCCTGTCAGGCTTATCTACTGTTTTTCAGGCCGCTGGACAGACCTCACCCCCATTGGCGCTTTGAGACGGGGGGATGCATCAATACTGCTTAATGTTTTAGTGAATTACAATATCCACCCCAGGCTATGGCTGCCTCGCTCCTTTTCCTCTGTCTGACTAGGAAAGAGTAAGACTCGGCCTGGGTGGTGCAACTTAAGGAGGGGGATGAAAGAACAAGATGCAGTGCTAGATGGATGGACACGTATACCGAGAGAGACAAACTTCCACATCAAATCAATAGAACACCCGCACTTGTCAAAACTTAGTTCGGCACCCCACGTAACGGGAGTTGCGTGTACAGGCATGTGTGTTTGTGCATCAAGCTGTACATGTTTCATCAAAATGGAGCTGTACATCGCTTGCTTAGCACACTGCATGTTGCGTCAGCATCTCGGGTTGAGCTCCTGGAACTTCAAGACGCGTGTAAGGAAGTGCAAACAGATAGAAAGAACTGTGAAGTAATAACATTCCCTGGCTTCCTTATTCCTCACTCCTTCTCACCCCTCCATGCCTGTCCGTCGGCGTTCGGCCACGGAAGAGTGCGTTTTTCATTTGGATAATGGAGCATTGACTCTAATTGAGAGGACAGCCTCATTTGTTTGCCAACATGTCAATGGCTGGGCCTCTCATTGTTTCCACTACATTTACATTAATGCATTTCTCCCCACTTCTATTAAACTGCAACCCTCCCTGGCCAAGGCTGCTGCCGCTGCCGCCTAATGCTGCTTAGTCAGTGAAAAAAGGTTAATAACAATCAAGCAGAAATGGGAAAGAAAGGCTCTGTGTTTCCTACGGCTCTTCATTGGCCTTCTGTAATGGACAGCGGTTGAAAAGGCGGAGGAAGCCAAATTCTGCTGAGATTTTCTCTTTTTGTAATTTTATTTATGGGCTTTTTAGCCCATATTAAAGGACAATTGAGAAAGACAGTTGAGGGAACGGGATTGGGATATGACCACAGGCCGCACTCGAACCTAAGTCCTTGAGAACCAACAGCTCACAAGCACCACAGATGTATATTTTTTTCATTTTAATAATTACATTTGTATAAAATAATTTAATATGTATTTTATACTAAAATGTATACTAATAATTTTATCTTCATTTAATAATTTAATTTTAATAAAATAGTATTGTAATTAGTCCTGGGAAATCGATTAATCGCATCCAAAATAAAAGTTTGTGTTTACATAATATATGTGTGTGTGTTATATATATATATATATATATATATATATATATATATATATATATATATATATATATATATATATATATATATACATATATATACATGAAGATATTTCTTAAATATATACATGAAGATATGTGTATTTATATATATATATATATATATATATATATATATATATATATATATGTATATACATAATAATTATACACAGTACACACACATATATTATGTAAACACAAACTTTTATTTTGGATGCGATTAATAACTGATTAATTGATTGCCCAGCACTAATTGTAATATGAATTTTATTATTTTTATAATTGTATTTTTATAAAATCATTGCATTCATGTTTTTACAATTTAAGTAATTACTTGATCTGGTTGTCTGCTTAAATGTTTACATTTTTAACTTTTATGTTATTTTATTTTTTGTAGGACTGTGTTTCTGTGTTTCTGAATTTCAGTTCATTTTAATTCTACTTTATTACATTTAAATGCAATTCTGCATTCTGCTACCTCAATTCAAATTCAGATTCAGATATATTATTGTCTGCTCAACTTGTTGAGTGGTTCCAAACAAGAAGTCGTTTGTGTCCAGGGGTGCCTGGTGTGTGTGTGTGTGTGTGTGTGTGTGTGTGTGTGTGTGTGTGTGTGTGTGTGTGTGTGTGTGTGTGTGTGTGTGTGTGTGTGTGTGTGTGTGTGTGTGTGTGTGTGTGTTTTAGCTCATCAGATTTTGATTAATTAAGGAGCAGGCAGAGTAAGTGAGTATAAGAGAGATCCCATTACCCAAAAGTTGGTTAAAAGAGCTGTTATTGCCTCTCTTTGCCATGAGCTTCAAACTTGAAGGTTCTAAATTTGTATAAGATTAATACGTTGATATGAGTCCCTGGGGCCCCAGCTTTTATATAGCAAGATTCAGACACGTAACAGTACAGTACACAAACACACATTTACAGAAACACACACATATATTTTGTACTGATGACCCAGTTGCACCTGTGCTGACAACAGCACTCTGCCCTAGAGAGTAGCCCTCATCTGTCATCACACACACACACACACACACACACACACACACACACACACACACACACACACACACATCAGTGTTTTACCATTGAGATTAGCCAGGTCATCTGTCATTACAAACACACACACACAGTACACTACCTGAGAGATTAGCCGTTGCACATCAACACACTAACACACCTGCATTCTGTCCAAATGAATATTTCTCATCTCTCATCATCTCACAACGCACACACTCCATAAAATAAGCCATCTGACCATCTGTAGTATCAATGAAACACACTTTCATGTGCATAAACACTAGTTTACAGACCCAAATGAAATAAAAATGAGCTTCTTAGCTTTATTTTATATATTTTTATATGAAATTATGATTTTTTTACATTATATTATATTGTTTTATTTTAATCTATATCTACACTCATAAGTAACTTTATTAAACATATTTTTATATAAAATTATCGATTTTTAGTTATATTATATTATTTTGCATACTAATGCAAATACTTCTGCATACTAATACTTCTAAAAAGTTATAATCCCTTCTGTACGTCCCATCCAAAACTTCCTTTTCAACAGAAAATACATCAACACAGGACAGAAATCTACACTCGCCAAGCAACTTTATTAAACATATTTTTTTTAAATATAAAAATAGTTATATTATTTTAATAATATTATATTATTTTGCATACTAATCAGCTTCTTAAAAAGTTACAATCCCTTCTGTATGTCCTATCCAAACTTCCTATTTCAACAGGAAATACGTCAACACAGGACAGAAATCTGCACTCGCCAAGTAACTTTTTCATTGGGTCTTTAAGCTACATACTAAGAACCGTCACAAAGCCAGTCTCCACCGGCACAAATGATGACACCTGTCAGAGAAAGAGAGAAAAATGATGCGCCGCCACATCCTAATGTTCGCTGATAAGATTAGAAAACATCGTGTTCTTCTGTGACTCAAAACGAATGGGAAAGCAACAGAGTAAAGAATCTCATTTGCATCCTCTTCAATGGAGAGAAATGGATGAGAAGAAAGAAAAAGCACATTCATTTACATGCTGATACACAGAGCGAAAGAAAGACACCCCTTCACACAGAGACCTAAATGAGGGGGTAGATACTCATTTAATTCCAGCGCGGAGACAGAGAGCGGGAGAAAACGCTTAAGTGAGACAGAATGAGTGAAACAGAGGGAGGTGAATATGAGGGAAAAGACGAGAAAGGCAGTGAAAAGGGGAAACAGCAGCTTGTATTAGAAACCTGTAATTTAAATCAAAGGTTATAATCAAAAATTTATCAGTTAATTGATCTCGCACATGCTGCTTGCCAAGAGAGCAATTTAGAACCCTGTCGTTCGGGCTGCAAATCTATCGAGCGCTGCTCTATAAAGTAAGTTTGTTGCCTTGTAATGATCAAGCAGTCCTCTAATGTTCTCTGAGAGCTGATATGATAGGGCCCAGACAAAGCCATTCAGCAGCCGGGACCCCACGCGTCTCAGAGAAGACAAAGAACAATCATGCTTCAGCTTCACTTGAAGGAACAGTCCACCCAAATATTACAATTCTGTCACCATTTACTCCCCCTCGTGATGTTGCAAATGTGTATGCTGTAATGTTTTTTTATTTATTTATGCATCTTCATTCAATTTTTCCTTGCAGTGACAGTTCATTGTGATCACATCTGTCAAGCTCTAAAAAAAAGACACCATAAAAGCACCATAAAAGAAGTCGTGATTTATTCAGTTTGTGGTAGATTTATGTGAGGAACACATAAATGTTGTTATTCACTGATAAACTTCCCCTCCAGTAAGGATTATTGAGTGAACGGAACTTGAGAACGGAGGCAGTCCAAATCATTAAAAAATAATTAGTCATTCACAAATCTGATTCTGAAGTTCAACTCACTGATTCAGTGATTTGGTCGGAGTGATTCTGGAGGTAAGAATTATCAGCAATTAACAACCTTTGTTATTAAAATCCTCAAATAATCTATTGAATGGCGTTAGATAACTTTGAATACAGCGGACAATTCATTTGGACTACTTTTATGGTGCTTTTTTTTCTTCTGTTGTCTGATCATTTTGGATGATTCTTCAAAATTTCTTGAAGATAATATGAAGATACATTTAGAAGATTTATTATTGTAAAGGCGAATATTAACGTGTCTCACTAATAAAAGTGAAAAAAGGGTTGGGGGGGGAGGGGGCGATTTGTCTCGGGAGCAGGAACAGGGATTCGTATCAGTTGTTGGATTTTATCACTATAAGTGGTGTTAATATCTGAGGCTTATCATGGTGTATGATTCAGTTTGTCAGGTACAGTAGTTGTCCTAGAAGTTGTTCTGTCATTATCACGGAATTAGGTCTCATTCTCTCCAATCATGTGTTATCACAACCCAGACATACTGTACAGGGGTGATGATCGCTTTTGTCACGTCTCATTGCAGGCTTTGTTCTTTCAACAGCCAGAAAAACTGGATTAGTATGAGATACGTACGAGTAAAACTGATAAGATCTGTTTCTTTCTTTCCAGGGTAACCAGGAGGCCCCAGCTCCCCCAGAAGCCATGGCTCAGCCGTACGCCCCTGCGCAGTATCCTCCCCCTCCACCTCAGAACGGGTTGCCTGGCGAGTACACCCACCCTGGGCAGGACTACACGGGGCCCAGTCCGGTCCCTGAGCACGCTGCAGCCCTCACCATCTACACACCCACACAGACACACAGCGAGCCACCTGGCACTGACAGCAGCACGCCTTCCCTTACAGGGACTAGCAGCATACCAGTGAGTACTATTGGCAACATATTTTTTATTTTGTTTCATTTCATTTTATTTTTGCTAAATTCTGGTAAAAATGTTTTATCCTTTATAATATTTTATCCTTTTACAAGTAAATAAAATGCTCTAGTTGGCTGCAGTGTAATTGCAGTATTATTTATAGTTTTTAGTAATATTTTGAATTAGATTTATTTTTTATATTTTGTTCATTTTCATTTATTTATTTTTAATTTTAGCATTTTTGTGATGTGCTATTGAATTTTTTTATTATTATTATTATTATTATTATTATTATTATTATTATTATTATTATTATTATTATTATTATTATTATTATTATTATATTAGTTTAGGGTTAATTTAAATTTATTTCAGTTTTAGTTTGTTCAGTTTTAATTTTTATTTATTTCCAATTAGTAATTTTAGTGCTTCAACTTATTTCAGTTACTTACATGCAACATTTCTGATTCATCAGCGAGACAAGCCAACAGAGTATCCAAACTCCTCTTATTAGATCCCAGGGGCAGATAGATTTGGGTATTGTCAGCATAACAATGAAAAGAGATACCATGTTTTTTTAATTCAACCCCAAAAGAAGCATGTACAAGGAGAATAAAACTGGGCCAAGAATAGAGCCTTGAGGGACACCACAAGTAAAAGCTGTTTATGTAAATGTTTTTAAAAGGTTTAATTAACAATATTAACCCTGGTTAGCAGAAAACTTTTTTTTTTTTTTTTTAGGAGCTACAACTTAATAGTTTGTTTAGTTAAATTGTAAGAACAATAGTCTAATACTTGTTGGTGATCAGATCAAGGTATACAAAATGTCTACTAAAGAAAACTGTTGCAACCATTAGATGTTTATCTAGGAGGCCTGCAGTTTTTCTCCTCCTGTCATGCGAGGAATAAAATCACAATGTAATCTTGTCTTATTTATTATAAGATGTTGATTCAAAGAACTGTTATTTCACAAATATGCAAAAATCCCACTGAGACCAAAACAAGAAATAAATGCAAGAATGTCATAATCAGACTCTAACATCCCATTTTTAACATTTCTGCATTCAGACACACTGAGTTAAAGAAAAGATAGGGCTAGGAAATATAAGAGTTCGAATGAAAAGAACTATAAAGATAAAAGGACAGACAAAATAAGAGACATTTAGAGAAAAACATCCTTCTCCATTTAAAGTTCTTTTGCTTTCTCTGTCCATTTTATCAAGCTTTAAGCCATGGCTATCACATGGCTCCATATCTTAAACCCCATGGAGCCATTTACCATGGCTAACAATATCACAAACGTCTCAATGGACCACTTAACGAGTGCTGCCCAAGTGCTTTATCTGAGAATATGACAAGCACATGATGAAATAAAAGAAACTCTGAGAGTAGAGACTGTCCTTATACCCGGTCCCGAGGGTAAGTTGTGTATTGTCTGTTTGTGCTACCCTTTGTTGGTTCCTATAGGCCTTTGATTAACACATACTCTTACACTTGGAGGAAATGCAGGAAAAAAAGGAGGACAGATGATTCCCTGTGAGTCATTTTAATTTTTTATTTTAGCACTTAGACTTTATTAGATTTTATATAAAGGGCTGGTTTCAGGGCTTGACACTCATCCTTTACAAGACCCCTATATTGTGCGCCTTGTAAAATACAAGATTTGAGCATCGGCTAGTTACTATATTCACCGGAAATGTTGGAAATTTTGGACCTAACTTTTAGCTAAGCATTGTCATTATTGTTGCTAAACTATTGTATTTCTTACATTAACAAAATATTTGATGTTAGCTATATTGATTATACACTATATTGCCATAAGTTTTGGGACGCCTGCCTTTACTTTCACATGAATTGTAATGATATCCCATTCTTAATCCATAGGGTTTAATATGGAGTTGGCCCAGCCTTTGCAGCTATTACAGCTTCAACTCTTCTGGGAAGGCTTTCCTCAGGGTTTAGGATTGTGTTTATGGGCATTTTTGACCATTATTCTAGAAGTGCATTTGTGAGGTCAGGCACTGATGTAGGATGAGAATGTGTGGTTCACAGTCTCCGCTCTAATTCATCCTAAAAGTGTCAGGACTCTGTGCAGGCCAGTCAAGTTCCTCCACACCAAACTCGCTCATCCATGTCTTTATGGACCTTGCTTTGGGCACTGGTGTCATGTTTGAATAGGAAAGTACCATCCCCAAACTGTTCCCACAAAGTTGGGAGCATGAAATTGTCCAAAATGTCTTGGCATGTTAAAGCATTAAGAGTTCCTTTCATTGGAATTAAGGGGCCAAGCCCAGCCCCTGGAAAACAACCCCACAGCATAATCCCCCCTCCACCAAACTTTACACTTGGTACAATGCAGTCAGGCAAGTACCGTTCTCCTAGCAACCGCCAAACCCAGACTCATCCATGGGATTGCCAGACAGAGAAGCGTGATTTGTCACTCCAGAGAACATGTCTCCACTGCTCTAAAGTCCAGTGGCGGCATGCTTTACACCACTGCATCCTGTGCTGATTTCTTTCACAAATGTTTGTAGAAGCAGTCTGCATGTCTAGGTGTTTTATTGTATACACCTGTGGCCATGGAATTGATTGGAACACCTGAATTCAGTGATTTGGAGGGGTGTCCCAATACTTTTGGCAATATAGTGTATGTCGATGTTGTTGATAAACACCATTTTTTTAGAGGTTAGACCCCAAATTTGGCCTAATTCACATCATAGTTAACTAGGAATTGAAATGAGACACAGACAGAGAAAGGGCATAAGAGAAGGGTGGGAAAGAGATATGAAAGAGCATGAAACTTTTCTTCAATGCAAAAAGAAGTACAAGGTCTTCCTGGCCTTGGGGGGGCGGGGAGGGGGTTGAAAAATGTAATCTTTTTCTCTTTCTGATTGGGATATGTGTAAAGCTCTAAGGTGGTGTGGTTTAAAGGAAGTAGATATAATCCCACGCTCAGCAGGTCACAGAGAAGCGATGCTGACAGGCCACGTAAAGGCACCTGAGCTCTGGCTGGGCTAATCTACAGCTCGATTGGAGGATGTACTTAAACTGTCATTCTGGCTGAACTCACCAGGGAAATTCTTCCTTTCTCCCTCTTTTCTCTCTCCCTGTGGAGGATCATTAGCAAAGAAGGAACACTACACCTCAGAGAGTGGACTGTAATCACATCAGATCACATATCAGTTCACATTATCACAACAGCACAGACTCTAGATGCTCGGTAACTCGGCGATAAAAGACTACTTACCTCTCTTTAGGGTACGTGCTAACCGTTTTCCACTACGACTGTCATATTGCCTTGGGTGGGATTGTCTAAACTGTGATTTGCAACTCGCTCAAACACAGCCATACTGCTCAAAGGAGCGTGATGTTATGTTATTAAGGGAATGCCATTATTTCCTGCACTTATTCTTGGCGGCCTTCCCTGAGTAGTTTTTACTGTGCCATTGATAATAGTACTGCAGGTCTGGGCGCTCTTTAAAGCCTCCATATTCGTTACCTGCTAAACTTGTTACGAGTCAGATTACCTCGTCTAATTAATTAGAGCTTTGCGCAAGACTGAAAGGCCAGTGTCTCCTTTCTAGATGGCAGGTGACGGTTTGTATTCGCATCTCAGTGGGAGGGAGGGATGATGGGATCGGAGGGGAGGGTAGCAGAAGTGTGGAAGAACAAAAAAATATAAAGCGGCTCAAGCTAATCCCTTTAAGTGAAGCGCTGGTTTGGCCCTAATCGGATGTAATCTACCTGCTTGGCAGCTTTCCAATCAGATAGTTTCAATTATGTGGTTGTAGGGGCATTCTGAAGGGGGAAGTGCTGAGCTGAGCACTTTGAAAGTGATTTGCAGATAACACTGAATGAGTGCGGCAATAGAAACGATTTAGCAGGACTCATTCCCCTCCCAGCCGCACATACAAACATGGGCACACATGAACGTGTGCAAACACAAGCCTTCTGTGACGTTGCGGTAGGGAAGGGGGCTTGGATGTGAGGTCCAATGTGGTGGTGTATGATAATGTTCAGGCAATTATTTCTTGGTGCTGCTTGGCTGCTCCATTCCTTGTGGAACGTGAAGTGCAGGGAAGTTGCTCCTTTACAACTGGAAACAAGAAGCACACCGGCTGCATGGAATGATTGTAGTCCAGCATTTGGGAAGTCTCAAATGAGAAGATTGATTATCTCCATTTGAGGGATCTATATGTAATGGCAGCTGTATATTTTTTATGTATAAATTATTAGGTGTGGCATTTTATAAATGTTATAAATGGCTTTTATACTGTCATTTTACTAAAGCAAAATGTTAGAAATTAATATGCTATTTTAATATATATATATATATATATATATATATATATATATATATATATATATATATATATATATATATATATATATATATATATATATATATATAATTGGTCTCCCAAACAGCTGCCCAAACAGCCCTGACCCGTCGAGGCACGGACTCCACTAGACGCCTGAAGGTGTGCTGTGGGTATCTGGCACCAAGATGTTAGCAGCAGATCCTTTAAGTCCTGTAAGTTGCGAGGTGGGGCCTCCATGGATCGGACTTGTTTGTTCAGCACATCCCACAGATGCTCGATTGGATTGAGATCTGGGGAATTTGGAGGCCAAGTCAACACCTCAAACTCGTTGTTGGGCTCCTCAAACCATTCCTGAACCATTTTTGCTTTGTGGCAAGAGCATTATCCTGCTGAAAGAGGCCACAGCCACCAGGGAATACCGTTTCCATGAAAGGGTGTACAAGGTCTGCAACAATGCTTAGGTAGGTGGTACGTGTCAAAGTAACATCCACATTGATGGCAGGACCCAAGGTTTCCCAGCAGAACATTGCCCATAGCATCACACTGCCTCCGCCGGCTTGCCTTCTTCCCATAGTGCATCCTGGTGCCCTGTGTTCCCCAGGTGAGCGACTCACACGCACCCGGCCATCCACGTGATGTAAAAGAAAACGTGATTCATCAGACCAGGCCACCTTCTTCCATTGCTCCATGGTCCAGTTCTGATGCTCATGTGCCCATTGTTGGTGCTTTCGGTGGTGGACAGGGGTCAGCATGGGCACCCTGACTGGTCTGCGGCTATGCAGCCCCATACACAGCAAACTGTGATGCACTGTGTATTCTGACACCTTTCTATCAGAACCAGCATTAACTTCTTGAGCAAAGTGAGTTCAGTTGCTCGTCTGTTTGATCGGACCAAACGGGTCAGCCTTCGCTCCCCACGTGCATCAATGAGCCTTGGCCACCCATGGTCGCCGGTTCACCTGTTCCTTCCTTGGACCACTTTTGATAGACACTGACCGCTGCAGACCGGGAACACCCCACAAGAGCTGCAGTTTTGGAGATGCTCTGACCCAGTTGTCTAGCCATCACAATTTGGCCCTTGTCAAACTCACTCAAATCCTTACGCTTGCCAATTTTTCCTGCTTCTAACACATCAACTTTGGAGAAAAATTTTTTCACATGTTGCCTAATATATCCCACCCACTAACAGGTGCCATGATGAAGAGATAATTAGTGTTATTCACTTCACCTGTCAGTGGTCCTAATGTTATGCCTGATTGGTGTATAAATACACACTCATTCATGTATATAGAGTATTTAAGAAATATTTGCATGTATATAGTATATACTGTATATATATATATATATATATATATATATATATATTTATATAATATTATATGTATTTAAATATATGTTAAATATATGTGTATTTATATATACATAATTATACACAGTACACACATATATAATGTAAACACAAACTTTATTTTGTATGCAATTAATCAGGATTAATCGATTCAACAGCACTGTTTCATTGATATCTTTTCACTGATAACTTTGACAGCCCTAAAAATGCATTGTATAATTTTTATATAGCACCACCTTGTGGCCAACTGCTTTGAAAACCTCTTTTTTTAGCTCACACATTTAGCATTTGTTTTCAGGATGCATGTGGGAACAAACAAACTTGAAATGATGCATGTTTACTAAAAAAGTCCTGGACAAAGTATGTTAGAGTGACAAATAGTCCACATTTGTCATTCAGTAAATCATTTGGCATACTTAATCCCAGATCCTGGCAAATGGAACGTTGTGTAACATTCCTGACTTCAGTTGTAGTAATTGGCTGTCATAAACCTTTAGAGGAGCTAATATGCCTACTTGGGGTTAATTTGGGGAGCTTTTCTTAGCTGACCGTAAAATCCTCCCATATGGATTTACTTTTAGCTTTTTTGGCAGGATCCACATTCTGAGACCCTAATGCAGGTTACTTAGGTCCTCCCTATTATCCTCATGGTAAATGGAGTGCTGGAGAGAAGGTTATAGTCCATGTACACGTACAAGAAAGACATCAAATCCTCCACCTAAACATCTTGCGACATCCTCCAGAGAATGACCTGGCAACCCAAATGAGCAGGGAGTTTGCCTCCGCCTTGAACGGCGAACACTTTTAATTACTTTTCACCTCATCTGTGGAACTTGGGAGAGCAAAGCCCTCTGAAACCTTGTCTCTGAAAGAGACAGATGCAGCCCATGCTAGCTGCAATATAATTAACATGCAATTAACACAAATTAAAAGGCAAATTGCGCAGACGAACCCCCTGTAGATGGCTGCTTAGCGGTGACGATGAGATAATTAGATCCAAACCTGGAGTGCGGAGTCTCGAAAGCTTACCTCTCCTCTCCCTCTCCTGGCCTGGTGTCAACTCCTCCAGAGAAGAGCTCTTCAAGCCGCCATGCTCAAGAGCAGGAGAAGTGCTCTGAATGAAGCCAGAGAGATTATATCATTCTAGTCGAGAGTGAGCATGCCGGACTGTGTGTTTTATAAAGCGCTTGTTGTGGCAGAACAATTGTCCTGTTTTTTAAGCAAAGCATGCAAGATGAATGTGAAGTAGCCCCACGATTTCTCTTCATTTTTATCACTCCCCGTTACTCGCTGCTCCGCGTTGCTACATGATGACTTACATCTGAGAAGACCTAGTCAATACGTGTTCCCATAAAGTAAGCAAATCAAAGCCCTCATCCTTCTCTCCAGCACTTCGTTGGGCAGAGCGAGGAATTGGAGGCTCTCAGAGGCCACGCTCTGCCGGTCGGTAATGGGCGAGTCCGTGCCTTCGCACCGCTCACCTGTTAGACATGATAGATAGCTCGGCTCTCTCCAGAGCGACTGCAGACAGAGCATGTGAATGACCGATGGCACCGGCGTGATGGATGAGGATGAGGGAGCGGGAAGAGGTGCAGCCCAGGGAGCGGGGGCACCAGGGGGTAATTGCACCTCCGCTTGCCCATCCATCTGCTCGGCTTTCCATCTACCACCATCAGGCAGGGGCTTCAGGCCTCCGCTGCTCGCCGACCTCAGGCGGCATACACAAGGGGCAGGACGACAGGCTGTGTGGATCCAGAACCGACCCGTGTGCTTTATCTTAACAGGGCTTGACTGTCTAAATAGTTGCAATGATTGATAGTGCCAATGTGCTGGTAAACACGGTGTCCTCTCACAGAGACCCTGGAGAGCCCATTGGGAGAGTCTGTGCATTAGAGAAGATGAGGAAGTTGTCAGATGGAAAAAGCAGGAGTTGGTGACCCTCGACATTTAATGGTTCAGAGGTTTTGTTGCTGTTATACTGTATAACCTGTAGCAAGAGTTCAAACTTACCTTCATCATTCCCAAATAAGAATTGACCATGTGACATGTTGTAGGGTGTAGGTTTAGCAACATTTAAGCACATCATCTAATAATCATTGATGGAGCAAAGGGACTAGTTTGCTGGTTGCTGGAACTAAATTTAACCACAAAATAAGTAAAAAGTTCAGTCTGGCCAATTTAAAGTGATGGTACACCAAATAAAATTATATTCTGTCATCATTTACTCACCCTCATGTCATTACAAAACTTGTATGACGTAAAGCACAAAATAAGATATTTTGAACTATATTTGTATGACTTTCATTGTATGGGGAATAATACTGGATTTGAATGAACTGGACATTTTTCAAAACAAAAACAATATCCTACAGAAAAATATCAAACAGGTCTTGCTGGTGATTAAATGATGACAGTTTTCATTTTTGGGTGAACTATCCCTTTAAGCCACAATGGCAGCTCCTGTGTCTTTAAAAGGCAATAGTTTGTGTTGGACCACCATAATCCAGCCCTGCTGTCTATCCACACCTCTGTAAAGTGATGTGGTGTGACGACTCCTTGGAGCAAGAATGTGACCCAGAAGATGTTGAATACAACAACTGTTTAGAATTGTGCATAGGTTAGAAAATATGGTACGCTCATTTGTTTGGAGCGTCGTCTTGTAACAGGAATATTTTTACTCTTAGCTTTGTGTTTGTTTTCCATTAAAAATGCCTTTGGTGGAGCAAGTCATGTTGTACTTTTTTCTTTTAGTAAGGTTGCTTGAATAAATATTAGATAAGCACAAAGACGTAGAGATGTTTGTCTACTTGTTTTATTTTATTTTTTTCTGTTAATGGCGAAAAAGATAAATCTGTGAGACCCATAGAGATGTAAAGTCGCTTCTGTCATGTTACTGGTGTAATTTCCCCTGTAAAGACATATGTCCTCTGCAATAATGATTTTGTTCAGCGAGTTAAACTTTAAAATCTCATTTCAGCTGATATTTTATCATGCCATTTTTCACCTTCTCTCGGTAATGAGTGGAAAAATGAACGCCTTGCAGGTCCAAATCTTTTGCATTTGAGTTGGTATTATGTTCTTAGCTGTGTCTACATAATTGCATTTACTTCACCTTTTTCCTCTATTTTTCTCTGTCAGGGTGCGAGCGAAAAGGGATGGAGTGATAGATATCTCATTATATCTTCATTACCTAATGCATGATATATTGCCGTCTTCTATGATTCATATCTCTTGTGTGTTTTGTGCTTAATGAGGGGAACTTGTCCTGCCCACTTATTATAATTAACTATGTACGTGAAATACAAGAAAAAACATGCTTAGAAATGTACAGTTAAATCTGAATACTACCAAAAAAGATTGCCAAAGCAAATTAAATAGGATCCCCAGAAATCATGTGTGAGGAAGTGTGAGGAATTAATCTCATAATTCATTTGAGTTGGCCTATTCTTTTAGCCTGTTTTGGGATTTTTGCCAAACTTAATGGGATCCAAAACATTAGGCATTTCACCATATCTAGCGTGTCATACTCCATGACTTCCAGTCTTTTTTAAGTGTTTAATGTAAGTGTACTAATATTGTTTATACTAAGGGTTAGGAGTTTTATTATTAACGTGTTCCTCACTGTTTGTGCTGCGGACATGATGCCTCAAATCATGCGGCTTTACTTTTCTAAGTGACTTTTTTCAGACTAATTTTCACCTGGCAGATTATGTAAAAGGAAAAACATCCTATTGACTCAACTTGTAGTACCCCAATCCATTTCTAATTGGCTACATTCACACTGTCAGTTTTTTTGGGATTGAAAACTGTTTGAGTATCGAAATGTTCCGTTCACACAGCAACTTACAGTAGCATCTCGAATACTGGGCAACGGGAGTCAAGCTTGTATTCTCTTACCAGTAACTTACCCTCACTTTTGACATTTTTGACATTTTGACATGCCACAAGTTCATCCTTCAAATCAATCCGTCCATTAATCGACAGAAGCTTTCATATCTGAGACAACTACACTGTAAAAAATTATATGATCAATAAGTTATGACAGCATATGTTTTAAAACATATAACATTGTTCATATATATTTCAAAGTCTGTGCGATTGCTGGCATCGTTCAACTTTATAACATTGTCCATATATTTTGTCAAAATAAGTTAAGCAATTAAAAAAAAAAGTATGTTGTAAAAGATTCAACATTTTTTAAGTCAGTTTAATGTAATTGAAATTGAAATGACTTAAACATCCAAGTTGATTGTACTTAAATTTAAGCAGCAACTTTTTTTCCTTTTCTTTTCGTTCACCGCAGGTTTTCAGAGAATGCAGTTGCGAGTCATGAAAATGTAAAGGTGTGAGTTCTGTTATACAGTGCGTTTGTCACTCCTATAAATAACTGAACTGTGTGTGAACGTAACCGTTGTAAGAACTCAAATACAGGACTGACAACTGCATTCTGTTTCTGTGTGAACGGGGTCATAGAGACTTAGGAACCACATAGCAACTTTCTCTCGCTCTCTCGCTCTCTCGCTCTCTCGCTCTCTCTCTCTCTCTCTCTCTCTCTCTCTCTCTCTCTCTCTCTCTCTCTCTCTCGCTCTCTCTCTCTCTCTCTCTCTCTCTCTCTCTCTCTCTCTCTCTCTCTCTCTCTCTCTCTCTCTCTCTCTCTCTCTCTCTCTCTCTCTCTCTCTCTCTCTCTCTCTCTCTCTCTCTCTCGCTACAGTGTATAGTCTGCTCTATGCAGCTGTCTATGGGCCCAACCAAATGTAGCTGCCTTCAGCACTTCTCTCTCATTGATCCTGCTAAGCCGGGGGAAGTTTAGCTGACATCATCTCTTCATCTGCGCTCCCATGTTCTTCTAATTCATTATGTACATGAAGGGCTGCCGCTCGGGTGCTGTACTCACCATGCTTTTTCCTTCATTGAACATGTCTGCACAGAATGGTTGAAAATCAAGACAAACTTTTAAACGCAGAGGAGTCGGTCATTGCATCACATTTGGATTAATTATTAATTCAGTTATGCACCTGATCCTCCCTCAAGAGCATTTTGTTAGATAATATTTTTCTTTTATAGATATTGAATTATTATTTCTTAGCAATTCTTTCTGTATTGTTTCATAATATTTGGTATGATTGAATTTACAGTGTATAAATTCCCTTATAAATTTGGGTTAACTGCTTTCACTGATATTGTGTTTGTTTGTTAAATCTTTTAGCACATTTCGGCTATTCTTCCACCTATAGTATGTTTAATCCAGGCCACATATTTTCTTCTAAAATCTGCACAGAAAATGCAAAAAAAAAAAAAAAAAAAAAAAAAAAGTGAATAATATTGTAATAATATTTTATATAAATAATATTTGATATTAAATATGTTAAATATTTATAATACTGAAATTAATATTGATAATAAATTAATAATGCATTGTAGATTGTATGCAGTGTACTGATTATTTAGTTGTTGTTGTTTTTTTCTTATCTTGGACTGTTTGACATTTAATATTGGTTGATCTTCAGTAGAAACACCACTGCATGAAGCATATTCAGGGGTTTTTGCACACCATGCGTGACGGCGTCTGGTCTGTGGCTGATCAGATGAGGTCTTATGAAGCTCAACAGACAGCGAGAGAAATTGTGAGAATGGGATGAAGGCTGTAGCATCAGGGCTTGTGAGGTGAAAGATGAATGTGTGTCGCGGACAGCAGTCCATCCTTAAGCACAGCTGTGTCACTACCATTTCCTCCACATGATGGACAGATGAGCACACCATCTTTACGCTTACTTTCTCCCTCTCCCGTTCTCCCTCAGGTCTTTATAGGCGGCTGCTCAGTAAATGCATTCTCTGGTCTCCCCATGTCAAGAGTTTTTTTTCCCCCTTGAAATCTGTATCCACACTTCCTGACAGCTTCCTTAATCTTCACCGCCACATACAAATGTTGGCAGAGCAGAGGGAATTTGT
This sequence comes from Paracanthobrama guichenoti, assembly GCA_018749465.1. Classification (NCBI taxonomy): domain Eukaryota; kingdom Metazoa; phylum Chordata; class Actinopteri; order Cypriniformes; family Gobionidae; genus Paracanthobrama; species Paracanthobrama guichenoti. Next base: position 7,037,979 of record CM031954.1, read on the forward strand.
AATATGCCACCAGCATGCCCTGATCTCCCTCTGCTCACCCGCCCCCTCACCTCCCGTAACCGTTGCCCACTGCACTTTTACCAGGCCGTGACAGCATTTGAGGTAGGAACTAACAGAGCTGTGCTTGGGTTTTTGTCTTTCAGCAAGCGGACGATGTGGCACAGACAGACGGCTCCCAGCAGCTTCAGCTCCAGCCCTCAGATTCTTCGGAGAAGCAGCAGCCCAAACGGTTACACGTCTCCAACATTCCCTTCCGCTTCCGTGACCCAGACCTCCGGCAAATGTTCGGGGTGAGTCTCAGGCCTCATCCAGATGGCAGCAGGTTGTGTCTCAGAGGAAGGGCTGATCATAAATCCTGTTTCAATATGACAAGGACATTGATCTTATGTGCATCAGTGGAAAACCAGTTTAGATATTGTAGTTGTAGCCTAAAATTATGCATTAGCATGACTAAACTAGGGCATTGTTAATTTGAGTTGCAGCCAGTGTAGTCCAATCCCACACAATTTAATATTATGAAACCTTGTTTTTAAAACAAATGATAACGCATACAGTGTAACCAGTGCAGTCCGATTCCAGATTGAATGAATCGTGTGAGCCTTTTTTTGTGTGTGAATCAAAAACAAGTCCAGTTCATTAAATGACTCTCATGAATCAGTTCTTTTTAGTGAATCAAACACATATAGCTTATAGCTTAGAACTTAGAACCAGACTTAAATAGTTTTTCCTATGACCATGTGTAGTTAAAGACTCTGTACACGTTATCCATTTTGCAGTGGTATTTTATTAAACAAATAAACCAATAATTGATGTACTATATAGCTAAGGCCAAATATTGGATTTATGTAACCTCTAAAAAGTCTGTGTAACCTTCTGCAAGAATTGATTTAAATGTAAGTCTCATAATGAACTTTTTCGAATATTTATCATTCATTAATTCCGTTAAGATTCAGAATCTGCAGACATTACATAATTTAATGTCAAAAATATTAACACTTTAGTATGAGGAACACATATTCACTATTAAACCATGACTTTTGCCTCAATAAACTCCTAATTTACTGCTTATTAATAGTTAGTAATGTAGTTGTTAAGTTTAGGTATTGGGTAGGATTAAAGTATGTAGAATAAGGGCATGCAGAATAAGGCATTAATATGTGCTTTATAAGTAATAAACAGCCAATGCATATGCAACTAGTTAATAGTGAGAATTAAAGTGTTACCCAAAAAATGATTGTCATATGAAGGCTTTTCTTAGCAAATACTGATGCATGTGATTAATTGTGATCAATTTGATCAACTAATTGCCATGTCATGCAATTAATGTGATCAAAAAATTTAAAGACTAAACCTCTTTACTTAGCGTGTTTTTTTCTTGATTTTCACATTTTTAAGTTTATTTCTCCAAGGCTAAAAAGTGCAAGGATAAAGTGCTAAATGATTTAACTGCATTATATTAGCTGTAGTTTATATATTTAGTATGTGACAAGGGATTAGTAAAACTTTTTTTTTTTAAAACAAAGGTACTCGATCAAAAAATATTGTTATACTGAGAGGAGCGACAGGCTTGGTAATGGTTGGTCATTATTTAGCGTTTTATCCACAACTACTGCTCCTCAATCTGCGTTCAGATGTAACCACTCTCGGCTAGAACAAAAAAATAAAACTAATGAATGACTCGCAGCACTCTTTAACCAGCCATCTCTATAAGACTCAAGGACTCGTACAGTTAAACTCCAGCATACCTTTGAATTAACAGCAGCCAGCAAGAGAGCGGCGTTAAACACTGGCAGCTTGTTACTGGAGGCTACAGGCAGCGGACAGAGAAGAAAAAACATTGTTGGTCCCAGCTTGTTAAAAACTGGAGTCTGTGTTTACTAAGGACACTGTATAGCAAACAGTAACAGTTAAACTGGTGGAGGACTCTGGGTACAGCCTGACTGCTGAGTCTTGAGAACATCTGTTCCTCACGCTCTTTGTTGTCTCTAAGAGAGCCTGTCCTCTCCTCTCTGCTCCTGTCCCGTTCTGCCCAGCGTTGATGTGATGAACAGGGAGCCACACAGTGGTCCCACCAGTGGAGATGTAATTAATAGCGCTCCTCACTGTGGTTAAAAACTAGAAGTTTATCCTCATTAGGTTTGTGTTGGCTGACAGCTCCGATGCGAAAACAGGCATATGTGTGACCAAGTGTGTGTATGTTTGTCTGAAGAGACTTCTGCAACTTGCTGTGAAGTCTCTCAGGGACCCAGGGGTGCAATTATCCCATGCCATAGATAGACTAGTGGGAGAGGATGAGATGGACAAGCACTGTGCCCCTCTAAAGTCCCCAAAAAATGTGAGAAAAGGCAAGTCTGGGAACGGTGAGAAGTGACAGAAGCACAAGGGGAGAAGATCACCATCTACTGATGGTTTAAAACTCTTTGAGCACTTGCTCTGGATTTACTGGCTACCCCAGTCTTTGGCTTCTGCAAACCGCTGTCAAAACTCCATAGTTAATACTTTTATTTTCTTTCAATTCATCAAAGAATCCTGAAGACAAATGTCATGGTTTCCACAAAAACATTAAGCAGCACAACTGTTTTCAATATTGATTATAATCAGGGCCGGCATGACGGTGTTTTGCCTAGAGTGGCAGATGAGCTTGTGCCGGCGCTGATTATAATCAATATTGAAAAACAGTTGTGCTGCTTAATGTTTTTGTGGAAACCATGACAAATGCAAATTCTGTTTTATATTATATAGCTAATAAGTAGCTTATATGTACAGGCCTGGAGTAGCCATCGGAAGATTCTGAAGAATTCCTGGTGGGCCGCTGATAAATTGGGCTGGCAGCAGTACCACTTCGACATATGGGACATGGAAAGCACAAGTCTCTAGTTCATTTTTAATGAACGACGCACGGAAAGCGGCAAATCGGTGGAAGTCTCTGCGTGTGCACAGCTCTTTGTAGTGGTTATAAATATTATTAATAACAATATGGCATTCCAGCAAACATTGGTCTGTTGGCAACGTTGTGTCTCTGGCCAAAAATAGCTGCTGTAGGACAGCATAAATCAGGAAAAAATTTAACTACATTTCCAAAAAATGCATTCAGATGTGCTCAACATATGTCCAGTCAACTTTCATTTTGGAACTATTTTTTCAACCATGACAGGACGTGTTGGAGGGACGTCTTTTCAACGGTCAGTAAACGTTAAAATGTTAGCTGGAATATATCAATATTACACAATAAGGTGAGCAACATAACTTCGCCCTCGCTTTCTCTCACATAGGCTACACATGCATAACCCTACCTTTCAGAAGTGCGTGTCTGGCTTTAAAATCATTAGCCATCACCAGCAGTAAAAGTAGTCATCTTTTGTATTCATGTACAGTTTTGATGATATTTTTGGATGTACATCAGGGTACATGTAGACCGATGGTGCTGTAGTGTGGGTCGGGATGGGGTGGGCGTGGTAGGCTACTAGAATGAAGGAAAGTTCATTTAGATTTAGAATAACTATGGAGTGATAACTTGATGATGGAAGTGCAATAATTCAAATGAATGTCCCAAAAAAATTTGTATAAATTAAATGGGGAAAAAATATCTCTTTCATTCTTGCTGCCCTGACTGTGTTGCCGCCCTAGGCGGCTGCCTAGTTCGCCTATAGGCACGCGCCGGCCCTGATTATAATGAGAAATGTTTCTTGAGCAGCATATTAGAGTGATTTCTGAAGGATCATGTGACACTGAACACTGGAGTCATGCTGAAAATTCAGCTTTGCATTTGCTTACAAAATCAGGTTTGTGTTCCCCCGAGAAAACTTTCGAATAAATTTCGAGTGAACTGCAAGTTTCTTGACGGAACACAAAAAGTTTTGCGATGTATAAGATACATATAAGATTTGTGAGCGGAGGTTTTGCGAGTGAACCACTGATCTGTATAATGACTGGATTGCTCATCGCGTTCTAAACTGCCTTAGGCGGTGAAGCCACCGAAAGCGTTCGAGCGGCCATCTTACTATTCCCTACCAATAGAGGCATCATTGATTTACAGCCAAAAACACTGACCTAAAATCGCAGATTTGCAGTGTCTCAGTCTCACAGGAATAGTTTTACGATATGTGTATGTAAATTTATTTTACTTCAGATGTTAACTGTAATGTTTATGGTCTTTTCCGAGAGGATAAATCATATATTGAAATTGTTAATGTGGGTGTGTCTACTGCACACTTCTGGCACAGATAACCATCCTAACACCTAACCGTCCCAAAAAATATATATAAAAAATAAAAGGAAATATTAAAAATGACCATATATCTGTGTTTAGTTGCAGAAATGTATTTGATTAGCCTATACAATAAATATTAATACAAGCCTCTGTTACTATTTTGCACTATATTGTATTCAAATTCAAAATTAAAGTTTACCGTGCATCATTTTTTAAAATAAAGCAGTCAGCATTATTTGTCTGAATACTGTAAGTTATGATGCGTGTTTTATTTCCTGATTGAGCAACCTCTCTTAAGATTAGAATTACAGTTTCCATATGAGTAAAGTGTTATGTATGCTATATGTTGTTGAATTATTAATCGTTTAAATCATTAACTGCTTTGAAATGCAATGTAATACTACAACTCAACATAAATACATAAACACAACACAACAGTACATGGGTGATTTCAGGTTACAAGGCATACATCTTTATTCCGATTTCAGAATGCGCACTTTGACATTTGTAATACATATGCTGAAGCATCTCGTCCGCCCACCAAGATGATGTTTACTACTGTAATGAATATGAACATAACTTTTTAATAAGCAGGGGTTATTCCTGTCTTCAAACAAATAACCATTTACATGCTTTCTCAGTAAAATCATATAATTTCCTATTAATTCATAGAACGCGTGAGCTTGCTAGGGAATACCAATATTGCGGCGTGGTGGCTTCACTTTTTATTATGTCATGTGCAATCCAGTTCTCTGTATAGATCAGTGGAAGTTTCTCCGGGGAATGCAAAACTTTTGCGAGGGATCGCAAGACTTTTGCCAGTGATCGCACAAGCTTTGAAATATATTTTTTTCTCCCATCTCATATTTTTTGCATCACCATATCCCTTTAGGTGCTCAGTACATAAGAGACCTGTTTAAAAAACATTAAAAAAAATCTTACTGACCCCAACACTTTCACAGTGCTTAAAGAGTATTTTCTCACTTTTCGCACAGTTCTCAGACTCAGTTCTCATATTCATTATCTAGATTTTAAATGAAACCTCTGATTGAATTATCTCTATCTTTCGATGTTAAGTCTTAAATCTGGATTATTGCAGAGAAATGTCACAGATCACGCTCATTTTTGACTCCATGACAGTTTTTTAAACCATTTCTGATTTCTTAATTTTAGCAAGATAGAAATTCAATTTAGAATTGCTGATAATGAAAACTGCAATTTTATGAGTCTTTTTCTTCATTCGAGTACACTTGCTTGGACCATAGTCAAACAAAGAGCAACGATTAAAAAGCTCCATTACCCAACCTTATTTGAGCCTCATTTTATAATTAGAAAAAGACATCCAAAGCAATTATACAGATGAGTATGTGGATTTAATGCTAGTGTATGAAATTGGTTTTAAAGCACCACCATGATGATTCCACACTGAGGCTGCAAAACTGTGCTTACAAAGTCCAACTCCTCCCATAATACTCCATTGTAATAATGCATTGATTTTAGCAATCCTACAGATCAGTGCATGTAGCATACTGTATGTATATACTAGTAATAAAAATGTCCCCCAGCACTGGGGAAAGTTAGTGTTAGATTAAAACAGGTACGATGTTATTATGGATTAATAGACCGTTATTCCCCTCTGTATTTCCCTTAGAGGTTTGAATCTTCTAAAATATCGATCACCCAAGGGAATGCAGAGGTTTACCTAGAATCTCAAACAAGAGTAGAAGCCCCATATGGTTTTCTAATGGGTTTATAATGATACCTGCTTGATTTGCAAACAAAACTGACTTAATGTCACACTACTGACTCGCTTTTTTAACTACTCTCCCTCCGTTTGCACAGCGCCTGTGACTCGCTTCAAACTTCAGTCTCTCGTGAAGCATTTTCCCAACCTATTATGTGTATGGACCACCAGCAGTCTCACACTGCGATCTCCCATTGATCCTAATTTCATGTAGGCCTACACTCTTATTAAAGCTCTCTGCTGCACGGCAATGGTCATGATGGGGCCTATGGTGACTAGTGTGATTAGTTCAGTTTTCCCAGGGATGACTACCCTGGGAAATATTTCAGCAATACCATAAGCCCATTAGGGTGGGTTAAAACCATTAGCGTCCGCAGACTTTGTTTAGAGAGAATTGTCTGCGGTCGTGAGCAGGTTCACGCTGAGATGCAAATGCCGGCGTTTGAATCTGATTCTGGCGGAGGGGGAAAAAAGCGTCTTAATTTGAACAAATGGAGGGAATCGTGTCAAGTAGCAGCTGTTTGAGTTTGTCTGTGGAATTTGAATTGGGCTGGAAAAACAAGCGCGGTAGATCAAGCAACAGCCGGCCAAAATGAACTGCGAGGCGTCCCTTTTTTTCCCGTGTGAGATCAGAGCAGCGCGTTCAGCCTCCTCCTCACCGCAAACATGCCACTATAGAGTCCGCCTCGGGTTCTCCCCACAGCTGGGCGGATGAAAGGCGGCTCTTCTTAACCTTATTAGTGACCTGGGCCCTCGATCAATCCCATTGAGCCGTAGGTGCCTGGAAGGCCCATTTCTCCCCTGTTGTGCTGAAATGAAGCCGATGCGGCCTGCTTGACAGGGTAATTAGTTTTAATGAAATAATACAGCCATTTTAGACAGCAATTAAAACCTGCTTTCATTCCGCCCATTAGGGGAACTTAAGGTTTTGCTTTCATTCCGCCACGTTCCGTAATGATCTCCAAAGCCGGTCACGTTAAATGGAACGCTTAAGCGTCGTTAACCCTCCGGGGAGAGCCGGGGCGGCCGTCACTCCTCTCTGGCGACCGCCAAAGTGGAAGATAGGAATGCAAACAGAACCTTTATCATGTCATTTTGTGCGATTGCTCTAAATTGCTGTCCTACGCTTTCATATAAACAGTCATGCTTCCCAGCACATTTATAGCAGTGCACCCTGGAGCCTCCTGTGTGTCCTGCTTCCATCTGACCAATTATTTAAGCTTGTTCCAAATTACTTCTTTTAGAAGCTGTATCCTCCTTCGGCTAAAGCAGTGGTGACCTTGCGTTGGCATGTGCTGGCATGTTTATTTATTTATTGAAATAAACCTGCTTGATTCAAGGTCTCGTTGTGGAGCTCCCTAACCAGGATCCCGATTAGCATAAGGCGAGCGAGGTTAATGTTGAAGCACTCTGCGTTACATGCAGCGAGGGTGGTGTTTATCACCCCTAATCAGGTTGCAGCCTCTTCAGGGTTCACCTTTTGGCCACAGGTATGAGCGACATTCAGTCAAAGGCCAAGAAAGTTTGAATTTCTTTCCTTGGCGGCCAGTCTGCAAATCCATATGCTGCATTCAGCGGCTGGAAAAAGCTTCCAGACAAAGCCATATCTCGGAGGGAGTGGTCAGTGCCTCATGGCTAATGCTAATTAGAGAATAAAAATGAGAGATTGGGCGTATCAGAGGGCCGTGAGAATGACAATCAGATAAAACCACAGAACGGAGCGCAAATAGCTGGAAAATAATAACCGAAGTGACAGGTAATTACGAGGATGGTATTCGTCAATGAGATAATAAACAAATATATGGTTTATCATCAGCGATGATGGCTGCTCTATATCCAATTATCCTTTTTTTAATTGAGTCGGGCATTTGGTGTTAAGTCAAGCCAGAAATACCCTCTCCTGTGGCTTCGGCCAGCTTTTATCAGTCAAAAACACCACAGAAAATAACAAGCCATATCGTGTCATTAAGAGCACTGGTGCATACACAGCAGGGTGCAGCTGTGATCTTTTGAAGTTTGCTCCCATCAGCAGTATGTCCTGCTCGTTCCCAGAGTTCCGACCCAGCCAAGAGCTTCATGTTGCACAATTGGTCAGACAGCTACAAATAAAAGCCTTCAATTACATTTACATCATGTACTTTTTCAAAGACGTTTTATTTATTTCTTTTTTTTACATTTTTATTTCGATAATTAATTAGAGTGATAGAGGAGCAAATAGTTGAGCAAGCAATGTTTTGTAGTCGTGTAAAGTTAATATTTTCTGAATTAATCAGTTGAGTGCATGATTAATAAGTGATTCACTCATAAAAAAAGAGTAACTAGTTTTTTTCCTGAATCAATCAGTGTTTTGAACAAATCAAATTAGTAAATGATTAATTGACTCACTCACTCATAAAAACAGTCACTTGTTTCATTCCTGGATGAATTAGTGTTTTTTTGAACAAATCAATGTGAATGATTTACTGACTTACTCATGAAGACAAAAAAACAAACAGTGATAGTAGTGGTTCAGAATTCAGTGACAGTCACTTGTTGTTCTTTTTTCCTAAATTAATTTTGAACAAATTGAATGAGTAAACGATTCATTAACTACTCTTTCATATACAGTTAAGTCATAAAAAGTAGTGGGAAAAAAATACAGTGTTCGAATTGAATAGGTGAAAAGTACACATGATAATGACAAGATGACAAATGTAGTACATCCGGGTTACATTTATACACACATTAGTACTATATAGTAATTGCTTGTTCAAAAGAAGCACCTACTACTAAGTGTGAGATTTCGGATGCAGACAATCACTTCTTTTTTCTAAATGTATCAGTGTTTTGAACTAATCGGATGAGTGAATAATTATTTAAAGGGGTACTTCAGTGCTGGGAAGATGAATGTGTATTTAAACATAACTCATTTATGTAGTAGAAATGTGGAATTAGTTTTGAATTTGGTGCCTTCTAGACTGAGAAAAGACAGAAAATGTATTTTTGGCTCATGTGGATGAAAGACTCCCAGAATGCACTTGCTTCGCTGCCCTACGAGGCCACTCCCAAAGCCACAGCTACTGGTTATCACTTGCCCACCATGACACCGCCCCCACAGTCGTTTTGATTTTCGATTTCGTTCAGTTAGAGAATAGACACTACAATTAAAATCTGAACGTGTCTGTTCAATATAATGTGAGTGAGCCGAGCGAGTGTCACGGCACAAACGCAGCAGGAGTCAGATTACACTCATCACGAGAGCGAAGAGCTGAGGTAAGCGCAGGCTATTCACGGCGCGTGTTCAGTCTGGTGCGTTTTCAGATCATGTCTATGGAAGCTTAACTTTCATAGGAATTCTTTTGAAAAGTTGAAACACTCACTTTGCTCCGCACCGCTCCGTTTACACGAATACCCGAGCCGAGTGGCCGTGCGCATGCACATTCTGTGAGTGAGATGAGATCCCACCCTTATGGGCGGGTTGATAACATGCGGAACTAGCTCCTTCTGCTGACTGTAGTCTTTAGCCTCTGGCCAAAAATTCCTCCGATGACGCAAAATGACGATATTTGCGTCATCAGAGGATTTTTTCCAGAAGTAAAATGCATAATTATCTCGTCTCAGGGGGATATGAGGGGGGAAAGTATGATAATTTGAATATACTACTGGGTTTCTACTGATACAAAGCTTAATGCCAATCGCTGAAGTAACCCTTTAACTCACTCATGAAGACCACCTACTTATATAACAATTTAACCTACAGAAAGAGTCACTGAAAAAATCCCCACTACAAATATACAGCCTGGAACTAATTGTTGTATATATATATTTTTTTTTTTATTTGTTCATTGTAGAATAATATCTACTGTTTCACAGAAATGCACAGTATATACTTTGCAGTGTTTATCTACTAAATTAGCATTCCACCAACAAACTATTTCAGTCAGTTAACGTAGCCAAAGAAACTTTATACTTCCGTATTGAGAATCAATGCAATTAGTTTTATATTGAGTAGCGTAGTAATGCATTACTTTTAAAGTAACCCATTTCTGATCAGTTGTGTGTGTCAGTATCATTTCTGTGTCATGGCAAAAAAGAGATGCATGAAGGTTTGTCATGCGTGTTCATAGCTCCAGTGAAAACGGTGGGTTTACTGTTTTAGCTCCCTGTGCAATCATGTGCTCAAGTTTCCTGACAAACTGCAGAAGAGATAAGTTCTAATTACTCCTTCTCTCTCCCCCTCTCTGTCTTTCTTTCTTTCTTTCTCCCCTGTCTCTCCTCTTTCATTTTTTTTTTCCCCATCTCCTTTTCTCTCCACAGCAATTTGGGAAAATTTTGGATGTGGAAATTATTTTTAACGAGCGGGGCTCTAAGGTAAGTCAGCTGGAAGAGCAGTTCTTTGTCACTTCATACTTCTTCCTCCCTACAGGTCTCCTCTTCCCTTCATGAGCCGAATAATTACAGCTCTTACACAGCAGCCGCAAAGTGACTCAAACGTCACACTCTCACACTCGCTCACACTGAGCCGAGACACGCTTTAGAAAGGTAGATGCGCGGAGAGACAACTGAGTGGTTTCAGCTGAGTACAAGTTAACTCGCCCAGTTATAATTCAATGAAGTGAGTGTCTGACCAACACGCAGTGATTCTGCTCTTAGAGCTGTCCTGCTGTAATAAGATTCAGCTGTTTAAGTCTCCAGTCTTGCGCTGGAAATGGGTTATATATAGCCATTCTTCCATATAGCACTGCTGGTCTCAAAGGAGGGTGACATTTTGCTGAGGAGAACTTCTCTCACCTCCTCCTAGTTGATTCACAGGGGTGAATCTGCTGGTACAAACTGTCACAGTGTGCTCAACCTAAGCAATGCACATTATAAGATCAGCCAATCGTTCAGAAGCCTGTTTTCTACTGGTCTTTTGAATTCCTTAGTAGCTCTGTTCCAAAACCTAGAGATCTGCCTATGCATACTTGATTCACAATAGATTCAAATAGACTTTGGCATTAGCATGTTGCTACGCTAACTCTTTGTTATGCTTTTAAGCATAAAATGACTTATGCAAATATTAGGGAAAATAAGCAACTTTTAATTAGTTAACTTTTAACTTTAGTATTATACACAGTCAAACCAAAATGTATTAAGACACCTTCAACATTTTCTCACATTATCACAGTTTATTCGCTATAGTTTAGAAAATGGTAATTAAATATGACAAAAACTCAGAGTTAAACTGTGTCAGAACAAATTCATCTTGATAATGTCAGATAACTAGACGTCAGATAGAAAGGTATGTAATGGATTACAGTCAACCAATCAGCTGTCAGCAGTTGAATTTAAAGTTCTCATGAAATCAAAATTGACCCTATTTACTTGTTAGCACACATTACAGGTCTTAGGGTGAACAATTAATCCGTGCAAGTTAATACACATTTGTCAATCTTTAATCAAAATCTGAAAAGTAACTTCCTGTCTGGAAACGGCGTTCCTTCTCAGATGATGTCAGTTTGACGGCTTAGGTTTGAAAATGCGTAACCACTCCCGTCCAACCGTTAGTCTGCTATGAGCGAGAGATGGAGAGGAGGAGCGCTGAAGTAAAACCCTGCCCTCTATTCAATGTTCCGTTTCACTTGGAAATACGTCACAGCACTGGAGAAAACTCACTTGCTACTTCCGGTTCACTGGGACTTTAAGTACACAATTAGATAATACCAATTTAGATCAACCAATGAAGGCTTAATTTTGTTCAGTCTGTGGTGTCAAAGGTCGCATTAGCAATTAAAGAAAAAACATGGTCAGGTCAAAGTGTCTGAATCATTTTGGTCCCACATTGTTATCAATTTTACCAGTAGTCCACTGTATGAAGAATTGTTGGGTATAATATGTCACAGTTTACTTCCTAAAGTAAAATCCCTTCCTAAAGCTATCCTCACTACATAAATGAACTATAGTGTCCTGCACCCACTAGTAAAAAATTATACCTGGTGTCTGAATAATTTTTGGTTTGTACGTGTGTTGATTATAAATGCATTTTAAAATAAAATATATTTTAAGCATTTAACAAATAATATTTATGATTTTATGATTAAGTATGTAAAAATACTACATCAACACTGCTATTATGTAATGTGTGTTATATTATATTACATGGATAGAGTTATATATTATTTATATATATTTATATGCAAAAACATGATATCTTAGCAAGCTCAATATTTGGAACAGCCTCTCTGCCTATGATCCCTTAAAATACTGCCTCTGTAGGCAGCTCACTAGGTTTTGGAACAGCACGTACTGTATGTTTATGTTATTCAAAAGATAGCGGCTCAGCTTTCTAGCCGTGTAAGCTAATTAAATCCGTGATAAAAGGCAAAAACTACAAGCGCTATGTTGAACACAGTAGCGCAAAATGTCAAAAGGATTAATTTTGCACCCCATTCCTTTTTGATTTTTCTGTTTCCTCGCAGGCCAAGGACTCCTGGGCTGGTCTTTATTTATGCCAGACACAAGGAATGGAGTGTCCATGTATGCATATCATACTCACAGGCCTCCCAAAGCAATTACCAGGCCGTACTTGCATAGTGTGTATGAACTAAAAGACCAGGGCTTGTTCCACGCTCTTGTTTGCTGTGCATACCTAATAGCTGTTCCGGATATGGCGTTTGGGAAGCAGTTGGCCATAACTCACTGCTGACAGCCGAGGTGGGGGTGCGGGGACAGAGCAGGCGCTTCCCAGCTAGAGCGCAGGATTGTGTGCATTACACTTTTGAGCTTCTACGGCCTTGGAAATATTCTGTACATTAGTTTCTATCATTTAAAGACAAGGACAATATCTGTGTTTATAAAGAATGACTAAGTTTGATGCTTACTGATATGCTTGGCAAGACAGATGAAAGATGCAGTATAATGTACACATGCATGCATGCCAAATGTTTCAGTATTAAGAAATGCGTCACTGTTGAATATAATCCTTTGTCTCACAATGTCTCTTTTCCAATAGCTCTCATGCTAAAGTCCTAATCTCACTTCTTACTAATGGATAGAATTGGCAACCCTGCTGACTGTGACCTTTCTCTCTTTCTTTCTCTTTCTTCTTTTCTCGCTCACTTTATTTGTTCCCCATTGAAATATCTTTAATCATCCCTTTCATCCTTTATGATCACATCATCGCAGGGTTTTGGTTTTGTAACTTTTGAAACAAGCATAGACGCAGACCGCGCGCGGGAGAAATTAAATGGTACAATCGTAGAGGGACGCAAAATTGAGGTGCTTTCCTAATCTACCTATCAATACACCATAATCCCCATCCCATGAGTACATAAGCACTGTCGATTTGATGAAACATGCATGCAGCGTCTCATTTCATCGCATTGCATCCCTACCGCTCACTTGCTGTCTGCCTGCTGCACGTCTTTTTGATTTTATGCATAAATATCACTTGTGACGTGATAATTGTTGTGTATGTGTGTTTGATGTGCATGTCATCAGATTTGATCTTTTCTGCTTTGATGTGTGTGTGCAGCTGTATTTAAAGAAGCTTTTGAACTTTTTATTATCACTTACAGTGTGTGTTAACCGCTAATGTGATGCACCGTCTCTGAAAATATACATTTTATTTTTCAAAGGCCTGTCAGTGTAACTTTAAATCCCACTTGTTTATCCCAAACATCCAAGGTTTATTTCTCAGTATGTCTTACTTGAGGACACAGATCCCCCCCTTCTCCACAGGGCTATTAAAATATTCTTTAGGACAATTAAGATAATTCATGTAATGCACAAACAATACCTAGACCTATATTTCACAGGAGAGTTGAGGCCAGTTGTTTCTTCAAGCTAAATGACCTCCATGGGCCCTGTGGAATGAAAAGCCATTAACGCTAATTAACACGAGGGTGAAATACTAACATGGCTTCTGTTGCCAGCGGCCATGTTTATATTCCTTTGGCGCCTCCCAACAAGCTGTTTGGCCTCTCTGTGTGTTACTAAAGTCCCTTTAAGGCAAGTTGGTTCATTCGACGGCCATCTTGGAAATATCCCCGAACAGTTATATTCTATGTAGGCAACAGGCATGCAAGTACATCTCCTATTTACGTCAATGGAGAAAGGCTGAAAGCTCAAGATTTTACATCAGTATTATAATAAAATCTGACAGCACTGGTTTCATGTTGCTTTAAAAGTGTGTGTGTGTGTGTGTGTGTGTGTGTGTGTGTGTGTGTGTGTGTGTGTGTGTGTGTGTGTGTGTGTGTGTGTGTGTGTGTGTGTGTGTGTGTGTGTGTGTGTGTGTGTGTAAAGTCAATTAAAGTGCATGTGCGTTCTAGGATAAACAAACCAGCCACCGTATTAAGCTTTACGATTAATTTTCTGATGTTATGCATAACCAGAAGACCATTGTACATTGTGGCTCCTCCTTCCTAAGGTTAAATTTAGTGCTCATGAAGTCACCGCCTCAGGGTTGTAGTGTCTGGGAATATGTAGAACTGTCTAGACGATGTGGCAGATGAAATTTCAGAGAAAGCCTCAAGGAAGCTCCCACAGCTTGGCTAGTGGGGAATTCCAATATACTTTGGGTTTCATTAAAGCCCATTTCCAGAGTAGCTCTGTTTCATTACATGTTGAACCAGATGTCATCATCCAGTTCTTCTACAAACAGCCTGGATTAGATCCTACATCCAGCAGGAAAACAGAAGATCAGAGCTTGATGGATCACTTTCATTTTTAGCATCTCTCAATTTTTCAGCTGATTAGCATGTGAATGTTGCTTCTTTTTTTTTTTTACTTTGCGGAGAAGCATGAACCAGATTTTTGTCACACTCATGCCTGTGGCACGTACACATGTATTCTTTGTGTTCTGATTTGGGTTTTGCTTCTCATATCTGCTTTCTTTATCACAGGTAAATAATGCAACGGCAAGAGTAATGACAAACAAAAAAGTGGCCAACCCCTATACAAACGGTAAGAGCTTTTTGTGTTTGTTTGTTGTAGGGTTTTTTTACACTTCAGTGGACCCAAAAGTAATTCTACACTTAAAATGTTAAGATAACAATAAATCAAAACAAGCAGCATATGGAAAATAAAGAAACTGCACAAAAAACAAAACAAAAAAAAAGATGCTTTTGGAATTTTTGGAACATGTTGCAATTTAGTTTAACCAGCTAGTCCTAATTTATAAAGTCAGTTACTCCTACAGTTCTTCACAAAATATATAAATAAATATATGCCCAAATATTTTTTATAAAGTCATATAAAATTATATATTGTTTATATTTTTATAATTAATTTAAAACCTAATCATTTATTTGAATTTTTTTATTTTTTTTTATTTATTTTTTATGTTCTGGTTGATATGTGTGGGTTCTTTAAAATTGCTCTTAAAGTCTCCAAATACTTTTGGACAGTATATTTATTATATATATATATATATATATATATATATATATATATTATAATACCCAATTCTTTATTTATTTATTTTTATAAATGAGCATATAAAATTATAATTTGTTGTTTTTTAAAATTAGTAATTCAAAAATGTATTATTATATTATTTATATACATATTATTTAAAATATATATATATTTTTAAAACTTATGAAATGTTTTGGTTCTTTAAAAGAAATTACACTTATTTTGATACTTTATAAAATCCAGTTTAAAGTTCCCAAATTCTTTTTAGGGCTGCTGTTTTAAGCTGCCATCATGTATAATATGAATGATGCGATGTCTACTTTGTGTCCCATTAAAGAGGGGTTATATGTAAAGTGCTATCTCCTCCCCTACAGCTCTCCTTATGCTGTTTAGGAGCTCCGGAGGGGGCTTAGCTGAGAGGTGGCTCATTCAGCACAGGGGTCTTGGTGGGGTCCTGAGCTCTTCCGCTGATGCTCATTTCCTCAGACTGCGATAGAGAGAGAAACAGAGAAGGGGAATGAAAGAATCAAATATATCAGCAGCAGTGTAGACCCCCCAGCTCTACTTCAGTCACCGCCAATGGGGAGTGAGAGGAGGCTATTTTACAGCCCCCATCTATCACTGACAGCACACCGGACAGCACTCACTACTCTCTTGCTCTCTGTCTCTCATTCTCTCTCTCCCTTTCGCATCCTATATCGCTCGCACTCTTCCGAATGCCCTGATATTGCCACCCCCTAACTCCTTCAACTTAATGTCACCTTAAATATTTTCCTGTCATATCACATCCCTGCCTCTTCCCCCTTCTTTTTGTTCTTCCGTCCGAATCTTATCCTGTTTTTCCCTTTCTTTCTTTCTTTCTTTCTTTCTTTCTTTCTTTCTTTCTTTCTTTCTTTCTTTCTTTCTTTCTTTCTTTCTTTCTTTCTTTTGAGTTAATAGGCGAAAGATCGAGAAACAAACACTCCACAGGTCACAGCGATAAGCATTCGGAGCTAATTCTCTCTTCCCCTGTGTATTCCTCTACAGGCTGGAAGCTGAATCCAGTGGTGGGAGCTGTCTATGGTCCTGAATTTTATGCAGGTAAACTGCATTTGAGTGTTGTGGTCACAGGGTCCCGCTCGGATACTTACTTTGATATACTGTTCTTCAGATGTTCTTTGATTTCTAGATCAAATTTAGAGGTGAGCACTTTAGAGAGATACTTAAACGCCGCCCAGTTCTCCCATCATCCATAGTGCACAATGCGTTTGACAAAGCAATAATCAGCCAGGCCATAATTTCCCACTGAGATGAAACAGTGGTACAGGCTGTTTTCTGAAGCGCAGATTAGGAAACGTCTTTGTTTGACTGACTTGTTGTCTTTCTTTGTGCTGTTGTTTCCCCTCTCGATCTTTGATTTCTTTATTGCCGTTGGTTCTTTGAGCCCTTTGCATCCTAATGAGGGGGAAATGGTATTACAGTATTTCATTTGGAAGAAGTGCTGAGCACATAGCAGCTCTTTAACGGCCTGCCTTTTTGCTCATTAGACTAAAATCTGTTCATTTCAGGACAGCTTTACAGCAAAACTCTAAATAACCATCGGTGACAGAAAGCAGTCATTTATCATTTTTATCTGACTTTTTTCCTCTCCCTCTCGCCCTCCCTCCCTTGGTTCTGGCATGCATAAACGCACAACTGAACGCAGCCGTTACACGATTCCTCTCAATTGAATACGCACAATATGCATATGTAGCGTGCATAAAAATGCAAATATGCTAAGCAATCCGATGCATGTCAAATGTTTATGCATGCTTTGACCTCAAGTATGCTCTGAAACATGCATGTGATTCCTTCTCTAATCGCAACATATACACCTTCATGCCTCCCATCCGTACATACACCCAAAACATCCCATCAAATCAGATTTATCGTGGTCCGCGCACTTCAGCAGTTTAGCTCGGGGAGCCGGTGTTGCTTGATTTATTGGATGCTAATTTTTCAAGTCGTCTTAACATGCCTCTAAAGTTCGCCAAGCCTAAACGACACCATATGCCTCCCCTGTTCCCCAGAGGGCGACCGGTGGAGAGGCTACAAATTGGAAATAAGATATAGATTTTGCTTACTAAATAAGGAACATTCTGGAATGGCCGAAATGGACCTCCACATGTTGCTCCTTGTTTCCCTCCCACCGTTCCAAAAAAAAGAGGGAAGCTTTCACACGAAATAATTATGACTGCATTTAATGTACTTTGTTGGGGAGGGGCGGTGCTGAAATCGGATGTAAAGGTGATTAATCACTGTTTATCAGTCCGAGTTTCTGTGCGGGAGATCAGCGGAATTGGGCACCATAAATCGTGCGCTGCTGACAGCGCACTCCGTCTCCATTCGTCCGGGTGCTACAGGTTTATTGTCCTCAAATCCCATTCAGGAGAATGACTGATGAGGGCCGCCGACTGCCTGCTTTTAACCTCTTCCAGGGAAGTCGGGCTTCTCTCTTCCCCATAAGACTCCCTCCCTGGCTCTCATTTCTTCACTCCTCTAGCTTTTCACAGCCTTCTCTCGACATATATCGCTAATTCTATTTCTCTCTTCATCTAAGCCTGGGGTGTTTTCCATCTGCCCTTTTCTTACTCACTCACTCTATCTTTAAATCTCAATATCTCCCGTCTTCCCTCTCTCTCTCTCTCCCTCAGGCTCTTAACTAGCACTCGGTAGCCAAAGCTAAATTAGAGATGCAGACGTGAGGCTGAGGCGCTAACCGTGCACGGGAAACTTAATTGTGTAATCCGGGGGTCGTTTTTCCCACCTCGCTCAATCCGTACAGGCAGTGTGCACATGATGGACGTGGGAAACATAATATTGATTGATTGACAGCTCTCTTAGCCAATGAATTTGGTCCTTGGCAGCATGTTGAGACAAACACGGCCAATGAAATTAAAATGCAAAGTAGAAGGCAAGAAGTTTTCATGTTTTAAAAATAGATGAAAAAATATTTTCAGTGATGTTGGGCAGGGACGTTTGACTCCAGGCCATGTGTGTCTGATCAGGAATAATCACTGGCTCAAAACATATGTGAATGACAGTTATATGCGTCATTGCTTTCCAAAATGTGTCAGACTCCAACTCAAAATGTAACATCAGAATGCACTGAATTCTCAGTGTTGCCACAAGGGGGAGCTATAGCAGGAATTAGTGCAAACTGTCTTTTTCTGTGTGTGTGTGTGTGTGTGTGTGTGTGTTTTTGTTGTTTTTTTCTACTACTGTCATGGCAAAGTCTTCTTAAATATTGCAGAAAATAAGCGCTGTGATCAGTAAGAGTGTATATGCCAGCAGCCATATCACCCTGTTGCCCAAGACTGGTTTCCCGCTGAAGCTAAGCAGGATTGAGCCTGGTCAGTACCTGGATGGGAGACCAACTGGGAAAACTAGGTTGCTGCTGGTAGAGGTGTTAGTGAGGCCAGCAGGGTGCTCACCCTGTGGTCTGTATACGGCCCAGTATAGTGACAGGGACACTATACTGTAACAAGCACCGTCCTTCAGATGAGACATTGGGTCCTGACTCTCTGTGGTCATTAAAAATCCCAGGATGTTCTTTGGAAAAAGAGTAGAGGTGTAACCCCGGCATCCTGGCCAAATTTGCCCATTTGCCCCTGTCCATCATGGCCTCCTAATCATCCCCATATACTGATTGGCTTCATCACTCGGTTTCCTCTCCACCATAAGCTGGTGTGTGGTGGGCCTCTGGCACAATATGGCTGCCGTCGCATCATCCAGGTGGATGCTGCACATCGGTGGTGGTTGAGGAGATTCCCCCCTTCCATGTAAAGCGCTTTGAGTGCCTAGAAAAGCGCTATATATAAAATGTAACAAATTAACAACAAATTATTAAGAATCTACTTGTTGTTCAGGACATTAAATGTCATCAGCTCACTAGTCCATTTTTGCAGCCTTGTGTTACTCGCACTCTTGCAAACTATTGTAAATCAAAGTTTCTTATAGATTTTAAATAAAGACCAAAAGAGTAGCCAGAAGCTTAGTGGTGGTGACATTACAGTCATGCTACCTGTATTTGGGTTTTAAAATTCATAAAAGCTGCATTC
This sequence comes from Paracanthobrama guichenoti, assembly GCA_018749465.1. Classification (NCBI taxonomy): domain Eukaryota; kingdom Metazoa; phylum Chordata; class Actinopteri; order Cypriniformes; family Gobionidae; genus Paracanthobrama; species Paracanthobrama guichenoti. The sequence goes on from CM031954.1 coordinate 7,057,387, forward strand.
ATTTGTGATTAATGAACATTTATGAACATCGTTTATATTAATGAACAAAATGTGTATATAATAATACACTCTTATTGATCACAGCGCTTATTTTCTGCAATATTTAAGAAGACAATGGAAAAATCCTATTGGATTCTTGTCGGGGGGAACATTTGAAGGTAACTTTCACGCCCGTAGGTTTATTGCCACAATGGAAACACTACAAGTATTAAGTATTTTCAAGCATTAACATCTGTTGCATACTTGTTTAGGGCCTTAATGAGAACACTTAATAGTGCAACCCTTGTGTGTGCACTCCTTTAAAAGAGGTGCATTGTGGGCATTTTATTCTTTTTCAATTACAAAGCCACTCAAATAGATCTATAATTGAAATTAAGTAGCCTAATTACAATATTAGAAGTATCGGCGGGAGGAAAAAAACTCCCTTTAATCTAGCATTGGTGTAATTTTCCTCATGATATGGGTTTATCGGTGGTCTGATTATCTAAAGACATTTCACAATAGCACGCAGTGTGAGAGAGGCCCTCATCCGGCGATTTCCAGTCGCACCGTATTAAAGGAGCCAGTCTTGCAGTAAATGAAAGAGTCCTGAGGGGGTTGGGGATGTAATTGCCCCCACACCTTCATCCAAACAGCCCAATGGGACTCTTTCCAGCGCTAGAGATACCCCTGTGTAAACCCAGATAAATGCAGCAGTGTGCCAGCATCCTTATCGGTTTTAACTGTAGATGTACAGATGTGAAGGGTTTTTGACCTTCTCTCATGTTAAAATAACAGGTTAGCACAAGGGCTACAAGGATTTATGCTCGCATACACTTTTGCCTTTGTGTGTTTCATAGGCTTTATGGAGTGTCATAACTGGCTGGAATGATTTATGGCTTATTATTGAATCGGTGCTGCGTGCAGACCCATAGCTCATTATGAGATTACATTTATGTACGTCATGGCACACATAATGTACACACACACACAAAATCAAAGAAAATATAAGAGCATTGTCCATGACTGGAATTCGGGATAAATTGACCATGGCCTGGCATATATCAGAGACGACCACTGTTTGGCATATTAACACCGACTCTATAGCTTAAAAGGGACAAATTAAAATGTCAACGGCTCCATGCTATATCAAAACGAAAGAGCAAACGCCTTACCTTCAGCCATCTGTCTTTCTTTTACGTCTGATGAAGGGCCACGCCGTACCTCTCCACCACTGATTGGTGTGTCGCATACAAGAGATTTTATTGTGTGTTTGTTTGTCTGTGAGGGGATACAGGAGTCAAAGGAAAATTATACCAGCACTTGCAAACCCCAGGGCCAGAAGTTTGCTGAATGTGAATAGAAGAAGTCTTTACACAGAGGCAGTGTGCTAAATATATAGACATACATATATGTGCTCAAAATAAACCCAGCTGACCTCATTAAAGGTGGTAACTTTGACACATATTGACTATTAACGGAGTGCTGCTTGGGTGATGCATGTACAGTAATGATCAGGAGGAGGTGCAGCTTCTGTTTGGGGATATGAAATAACTGAAGAGGGCTGTCCTGCTCCTCTGAGACGCAGGATAGACAGCGATAGTGTCATCTGTGCATAAATGAGAAAGAGTTTTGTGGGCCGCACTGCTGGGCTGTGTTCTGCTTGCACAGTACTATGGGTAATTATGGCTCAAGTGTCATTGACTCATCAGGGCCATACTCAGTGAAGGTTAAAGAGAGACTTTTACTTTTTATACAGTTTTAATCATTTTCCTTAAGGTCTTCCTTTAATTCTCACATGTTTTTTTATTTGTTTGTTTGTCTCCTCCTTTCCTTTTCATATCATTTGGGTGAATCTCACACTCTCAAACCTGTCACGAACATGTCTGGGTCATGTTTCTCAGAAAGAATTAAAGAAATAAAACAACTGCATGCTTAGAACACTTCAGTAAACCGGATTTGAATGCAGAGTAATGTTTCGTGTTTTACTTAAAGAAAACAAAGCCTATATCATTCATATTATTTTAATCAAGACAGATACATTTGTAATTTTCCTTCTGAATTCTCTATAATATCAGAAAGCTCATTCTTATTAGAATTAATATATATATATATATATATATATATATATATATATATATATATAGTAAAAGGTTTGTGTTGTCAAATCGATACATCTAACTTCTAACAAGTTTGTGTGTGTGTGTGTGTGTGTGTGTGTGTGTGTGTGTGTGTGTGTGTGTGCACACCTGTTTATGTGATTTATGAGGACACAAATTTGTATAACTACATGGGTATTACACTGGTATTACAACATAAACGTGGTTTATGAGGACATTTCATATGTTCTCATATTTCAAATAGCTTTAAAAACATACTAAATGTTTTATTAAAAATGTAAAAATGCAGAATGTTTTCTGTGATGGGTAGGTTTAGGGGTAGGGGCAGTGTAGGGGGATAGAATATATACGGTTTGTACAGTATAAAAACCATTACGTCCTCATAATGATAGGTACATGAGTGTGTGTGTGTGTGTGTGTGTGTGTGTGTGTGTGTGTGTGTGTGTGTGTGTGTGTGTGTGTGTGTGTGTGTGTGTGTGTGTGTGTGTGTGTGTGTGTGTGTGTGTGTTACACATTATGTCACACAAACACATTATGTAAACAAAAACTTTTATGTTAGATGCGATTAATCGATTTGACAGCATTAGTTTTTACATTTTCACTATGTGGCAGTATTTGTTGTATTGCCTGTAATTTATAGTGATATAGTGAATCATCGAGAACAATAGAAATTGACAATGCAAAATATTTTAATATTATTCTTTTTTTCAGCTTTCCTTTTTTTTCTTTTGGGGTGAAATTAAATCTGAAATGTAGACTGATTTTTAAAAACAGACATATGTTCATACTTAGTCATCCAGTCAGATTAGAGTTTGCGAGACTGAAAAAGAGCTTTCCATTTTAATGTGCAATATCCATCTAATGGACTGCAGGCAGTCTGTGGGCGTCTGTGGCCGAGACTGTGTGAAATGTGACCTGGACATGTTTTCACCCATTTATTGTTACACATGCTGTTTCAAGTTTCATTCTGTCTGTTTCTCTTTTACATTCATGTATCTTTCCTTAACATGCATAAAGCCTCAGTCTCTCTCTCAACTCTGCCACCTCTCCCAGTCTTGACCCTGAGTTGTCCCTGTTCTCCTCCAGGCTGGGTCTGGCCCCAGCAGTGGCGTGAGGCTGGGGAAGTGTGTGGGGGGAGAGAGATGAGGGATGGCGCCAGCCTGTGATTGCATCTCTAAACAATCCTCTCCATCTGCTCTCTCAACCCTGCGTGCCAGAACCTTGTGTCTCACCTACAACAACCTACCATCTCCCCTGCCTCGCACACACCCCTCCAGAGTGGGAGAGCAGCCAGACACACTCACACTCACACACACCCACCCCACACGCAAGCTTTCAGAGATACCCACAATAGAGAGGCTTCCCCAGACAGGGATGCCTTACCATTTAACTCTGTGATTAATAGTTAATATTCAGCTGGAAAAATCTGGAAAGTTTAGTTTAGTGCATTGCTTCTCAATTTGGTGTGGCAGTTTATGCTCACACTAAATGTACACTACAGAGGATTTCTCATGTCATTTTGTTCTTGAGAAATCAATTATCAAATCAGTAAGTTGGGATGCACAATGGTGGTGAGACGATTTTAGAGGGGTTTTTGCATGCTTATATTAATATTTAATAAGACTGTTAAATGTAACCTTTAGCAAGTCTCTAAATGTTGTGATGCCTAAATTCACTAGCATGGAATTCACAGAATTTTTCATATTTAATATTTATATTAATTTAATATATTTATTTTATTTTATTTGGTAACACTTTAGTATGGGGAACACACATTCACTATTAACTATGACTTGCTTCAATAAACACCTAATTTGCTGCTTATTAATGGTTAGTATGGTAGTTTTTGTAGCATTTAAGTTTAGGTATTAGGTAGGATTAAGGGATGTAGAATAAGGTCATGCAGAATAAGGCATTAATATTTAGTTTAGTTTAGTAATATTAGTAACCAAGTACCAATAACAGCCAATATCCTAGTAATATGCATGCTAATAAGCAAAAGTGTTACCTATTATTTTAATATTGATAATTTACCAATTATCTGCATGAAAATAATTATTGGTGTACCGTATCTGCCAGAATATAAATGTCAATGCATCAGTTCCTCCACAAGTAACTTCTTGTTGATGTTGACATATTGCCCAGAGTTCTATAGTGTACCTTTAACAAATATCACTTTTGCGTTTGAAGGACATTTTTGTTTTACGTTTGTACACATTTTCATCTGTATCGGGTTGCCACAAATCTGGGTCCTGAAGCAAAACCATTTGAGAATCACTGACTGTAACATGCTGCCATGTTTGATGTGTTGTGCCAACATGACGCACCGGTTGACATCCGTCTGAGTTGTTTTAAAGCATCACATTTTAGGATGACAGTGCGTTGTCACACTACCGACTGAAAGCCGATTGGTGGTGACAGGTGCGCCTCTTAAAAGCAAAAGCTTATGTCACCACCTTTCTTCTCTCCTTTTTTCCAGTGACAGGCTTCCCCTATCCGACCACAGGGGCGACGGTGGCTTACAGGGGCGCCCACTTGAGAGGCAGAGGTCGTGCCGTCTACAACACGTTCCGTGCCGCGCCTCCACCCCCTCCCATTCCTGCTTACGGAGCGTGAGTAACGCCTCACCTAAAACATACACACACAGTATCTGCAAATAGCTCACCTTGCTTTTGTCCAAGCCTGAGGGCATTATTAGGTAAACTTCAGCACTTAAAAGCACTGTCATCAAAGGGCCATTTTCGCATTATATGTGCTACAGCCTTAACCTGCAACATGACCGCTTGATGGCTATAAAGTGCGTTACACTCTAATGGCGAGCCCTACCAGTTTTCCCCAGTGACGAGACAGAGCAAAGCCCATTATAAAGCAACATTGTTTTCCTCTAAGCACAGAAAATGGCCGTCTTTCCTAATCTGCTCTATTTTTTTCCCTTCCTCACAGTCTGGAGTGCATTGTTTTGTCTGCTGAATGAATGCATCACTGCATAATTTATTTCCTTCTCTATACAGTGCGAGGAAACTCTGGACGTTCAGCGCTGATGTATTGTGTTTTGTTATTTCTTGTTGTGTTGTTGCAGTGTGGTTTACCAAGATGGCTTCTATGGTGCTGAGATCTATGTGAGTATACTTTGTTTTGCCCATTCTGCTGCTTTTTCCACTGTTTCTGTAAATTAAGGAAAGGTTGTATGCAACGTTGAGGAAGGGCGCTCACGTTCGCTGAGTCTAACCTGAGCAGCTGGTGCTGAATCTTTCATGGGGGCAAGGGTCAGCTCAGGTCACCATGTGCAAATCCACTAGGATGGCCGATTGTGGTGTACTAAAACCCTTTTTGGGTTCACCTGTGCATACCACATACATGGCACAATGAAAGCACACACGGCTCAAACGCTTCCAGCATGGCTTCCTTTGAAGATTGTAGCTGATCTCTATGGATTGTATGATAATGCTAACATGTACAGTGTGGATTGAACCAAAAACGAACCCCCCTATGCACTTAACGTCTCATTCTTCCACATTTTATCTCCACTGCTGCCTGGTTTCGCTCTAAGTGGGAGGAAAATCACTCCGGATCAAGTTGATGAAGTCGACGTTACAGTGTTTTTGTTTTAATTTATGACACGCGTTTGATCCGCCTTTCCCTCAGCTTCCATTAAAATACAGCCCAAAGGCCTCACGCTACAGCCCGAGATTGTGCCCAGGCCCTATTGTTTTTGACAGACCGTCAGAACGTATTAGTCAGTCAGGTGATCAGAGCGCGTGCCTCCCTTTTCCAGGATTATTTCACTGCATGAAAAATGGAAATTAATTCAACATTTAGATCTGAAACAGGACAAATGAACATGGACGTAATTGTGATACCTTTACCTGGCATGCACAATAGTATGCTTGCTGCCAAGCTTGCAAACTCATAGCCAGGACTGTGACCCCAGATAGATCACAGTGAAAAAGATGCAACACGATTGACAGTGAAGTCAGAATCCATCTCTACGGATCAACTTTTTTGAGCAGCCTGAAAGTTATATAACTTATATAGAAATAGTTGACTAAACAAATTACAATTCTGTAATTACTGTCAGTAGCTTCTCACTCTCATGTCGTTCCAAACCTGTGTGCTGCTTTTTAAAGGCTTGACAGTAACTTTTTTGCTCACCAGCCACTATGGCTAGTGGTTTTCCAAAATGACTAGCCACTCAGCATTTTCACTGGCCAAAATGTTTGGAAATTTGTTGTTGGCTATATGTAAATGACCGCTGCACACACCCAAATCAAGTCTACATGAAATGTATACCATGACAGTTCATCAAATATGCCTATTTAGCTCTGATAAGGTTGTGTCTAAAGCTCCTTAATCTAGACTAACACTAACAGTTGCTTGTCTGAAGAAGAAAAGAAAAAAAGATTTTGCTGGTGTAAATATAATTTATTCTCAAGCAATATTCTCATCAGTGTTCTGTCAGCTATGACATATTTAAATCTAGCATATTTTGTGTATGAGCCCATACAGTAGCCTAGTGAAATACATATCCATATTTTCATGTGATTTGACAGTTTATTTTATTAAATATAAAAAATATAAAAGGTGTGCATCATACATGACACCTAGATGAACACTTTACTGTTGGTCTGACTGTAAGTCATTCTATTCAAATGCTATTGAAGTTAGAAATATGTACCAATGTCATATGTAACTTGAGAGATGAAATTTGCGGATATCGAACATCCAATGTCAAGCCAGCTTTATGCCAGTCACATCAGATGCGCTATGGTTCTGCTGTGATCTTTGTTTGAAACTATTTTCGCTGCTGAAACAAAAACAGTCAATCTCGGTGTGATGAATGAATCTCCCACGTACATCGCTCATACATCTCTGCTTTGTTGTTTATGATGAGAGTGCAGATTTCAGTGAGTGAGTGCGCGCTCTGAACAAAACTCTGGCATTTCAGCGATGGCTAATCTGTAATCAGCAAATTTTTTTAAAGAAATTAATACTTTTGTTCAGCAGTAACATCCAACATTATTGGTCTTGTAGTGTGTCATAACTTAATGTCATGATGTGCTCGATATTTTATGGTGCTTTTATGACAGACCATGGTCATTATAAACTGTCATTGTAATTTTTTTTTTCACGTTCCACAAACAAACAAACAGCATGCATGTTTGGAAGGACGTGATGCTATATAAATATCATGTGGTTTATCTATCCCCTTAAATCCATCTGTGTGGTGAGCCGGAATTAAGAATCTGTATCTTCTACAGAATCCATGTACACAGTGATTCTTCTTCAACTCCAGTAGCTAAACATTTGATCTTAGCAGAGTAGCATTGGACATTAATCCCGAGCTGAAAAATAAATGAGAGCATCTATAATTCAGCGTGCAGTCCTGTATCTGCGATGCCTCAGTCCTGCACGCGCTCTGGCACCACGATTATTCACATAATGTACCAGTGATGTCAGCGAGCTAAAATAACAAAGAGCGGAGCTGCGTTTCATTAAAACAGACACTTCAATAAACACCCCAGCCACTTAGATACTCGCTCGCAGCCAGCAAATACATTCCCTGTTGTTTAAAGCTTGGCATGTTTTTAGTGTAAGCGTTCACAAAACATCACCCGGAGAAGACTAGCAGACAGTGCTCGGTTGTTGCAGCTAACAATCTTGGCTAATGTCATCTGATGCCGCTTACAACTCGGCTATTAATAGCTACCTTGAATGGAGCAATTAATAGCTTTGTCAGATGTCATCTAATGCTTATACAAGCAATATTTCGTGTTGTCTTGTGCCGTTCTCCAGCCACGGATGAGTACGTTGTGTGTCAAGACCGCTCCCCTGGGCACCGAGCCAGGGGACTCTTATTGGCCAGCCACATTAATTAAAAGGCCCCTTCAATAGCTTCAGCCAAATCTTCCATTTGGTTCATTCGCAGTAAGCAAACATTGACTGATTTTAATTGTTTATACCAGATTGCCACTTACCATGCTGATCGATAGTTGCCCGGCCCTGCCATTTCAATTGATGGGATTGATGCGCCCTGGAAAGACAAGCCGTTGGTTGCACCGCTATTGCTGCACTCAGCTTAGATAAGTGAAGACGCTCAGATGGTTCGCTTTTGGACTTGGGCTGTTAAGCATCTGTGCCGAGATCTATATGAAGAGCTAATGCAGTCAATCTGACAATTCCCCATTAAACAAAAAGGCTTCACAAAAAGCTGTATTGGCAAACTAAATACCACCTAAATCACTCAGCGCTGATTTTAGTGAGCATTGACAGGCCTTTTCAGCAGCACTCTTAAGGTTATAACTGAGCTTTTGGGATTCACTGCATTGTTAATGCATGAACAGTCCAGTTGTATTGTGGTTCTTAAATTTCATGTCACTGATATCCTGCTGTTTGCATGTGTCTGACGGATACCGTTATGTAATTGACAGGGTGGCTATGCAGCATACAGATATGCCCAACCAGCCGCAGCAGCTGCAGCGGCCTACAGTGACAGGTAAGAGTCCAGCAGCACTTCCTGTCTGACTTTTGTTAATTGGTTGATGCTAAAAGAGATTTTTGGCCATTTATATTAGCTTTTAGCAGTTTTTGGCCAATAAAGTGAAAATTAAATTTTTCCCTCCCCCTAATTTCATCTACATAAATCAGATATTTTATTTATTTTTTTTACTGGGGGGCCACAAGAGGGTGCTGGAGGGTCTGAAGAGACATTTTACAAACTGTATTTTTGGGGCTGTCAAAATTAATTTGACATATTTAATGTTTAACATCAAATTTGATAATGTTATTGTTTCATTCTTATTTTAAAGACAGCCTTTGGTATAATTATTTAAGAATTTTTGATATTTAGATTTTGATCTTTCTTTATACATTAAACTGCATATTGGTCTTGTGGGTCTATGGCATCAAAGTATTTGAAAACTCTTGAGATATACTTTTTAAATATTCTGCCCCAACTTCCTGTTTCAATAGAAAATGTCAATACATGAAAATGCAGTTATGAAGCTACTTCATGTCTTAAATCATTATTTCAGAAATTATGATTAAAATAAAATAAAAAGTCCTTCTCTGGTTTAAGAGAATAATCTTAATGCATAAACTAGGGGTGTAATGATACACTCATGCCACGATTCGATACATATCATGATACTGAAGTCACGATACGACATTATTGCAATATTCCAAAACATATGGTAAAAGGTTAATAAAAAATGTACTGTTGATTAAAATGCTAAATTGGTGACACCAGAATAAAAATATTCATGGTTCTGAAGCTGAAAGAATTATTCTAGACAAACTCTGTCACTGACTAGATATATTTAAAATAATGTAAGCCACTTTTTACTGGTAATATAAGGCACTTGGCATTATCAGGACCCACAAATATTCCCCATTGCATTGTTATATATTATATATAGTAGTATAATGTAGTGCTAACACTAAAACTCTGTAAACTGTTAAAAAAACTGTTTTGGGTGAACTATACACAATACAGATTGTCACTATCCACGATACATATTGTTGCATTTTCGTATTGCGATACATTGTGACACAATATATTGTTAAACCCCTAAGATAAACACATTATCCATTGTATTTGAGTTCTGAAGTCTTTCTGGAAAAGTGTTTCCTCAGCTCTGAAAGTCTGGTTTGAGTTTACAGATCTACTCTCTCATTAAACTGGCTTAAATGAGATCATTTAGACATCCCTTCCCTATCTTTGATACACTCTCACCCTTTAAACGTGAATTCAACCTGAATTTCTGTAACCACTTAGCTTACACACTTCAGGCCACAGGGTTGAGTGTATGTGTGTGCGTGAAGACGAAGGTGGTGCAGGGTTGTCAGTAATTTATCCAGGACCTGTGGGGACCCTGTCAGGTTGGATCAGGCCAGGCACTGGTTTAATCTAGGCAAGATTGAGCGTGTCAGTGCCGATAAGGCACGGCCCTGCCTGCCAGCCTGAAGAGCCCAGATAATGTAAGATTTATCAGAGCCAAGCACAGATCCACATCAGAGCAGGTGACAAGACTGGCATTCCACCGCGCTTATTTCAGCCCCCTTCCTGCGTCCCCTCTTTCACTCCAGCTCTCTTTTTCTCTCTCCACCTCTTTCTGCATCACTTGTCGTGCACCTCCTTGCTTTCACATAAGCCAGCTCTGCGTTTCGCACTCTAATTTGATATGTCATGGCGAAAGGGGTTTAAAAGTAAGTGTTTCAATGACAGACTTTTGAACTGGCCTCTTAAAAGAATGTTAATTCTTTCATCATGTACTCGCCCTCATGACTGACTTTCTTCTGTAGAACATAAAAAGATATTCTGAGGTGTTTTTTTTTTTTTTCCTCAAGTCAGTGGGGTCCAAAACAGCATTAGGCCTTATTATACATTGTATGGCAAAAAAATTAATAAAATATCTTTTAAAAAGAGAATAAAAGTCATACAGGTTTGGTATGAAAGTAAATGATGACAGAATTTGCATTTTTGCAGTTTTCATTACATAATATCGCTTAAAGATATAGTTCACCTAAAAATGAAAATTTTCATCAATTCTTGATTTATCTCATGTTGTTCCAAGCCTGTATGACTTTTTCTTCTATTGAACATGAAAAGAAGATATTTTGAGAAATTATTCAGTTTTTTTGTCCATACAATGGAAGTAAATGGTCACCAAAACTGTTACCAGCATTCTTCATAATATCTTCTTTTGTGTTCCAAAGTAGAAAGTAAGTCACAGAAGGGTAAGTAATTCATTTTGGGGTGAACTATCCCTTAATTATCGAGTGGAGACCGTTTGAGGGGAGAAAAATCACCCTTTTTTAATATAGCTAGAACTAGCTATCCAGGTTTACTTTGGAATGGGTAATTCCCGCTGGCCTGGTTAAGCTGCAGGCTAAGTAGCCCGGCCCGGCTGGAGTGTTACGGGGATTCCCAGCAACCCTCGTCTGCACTGTCTGTCACAAGCAGTTAAAATCCCCTCTGCT